>JAWDGP010006323.1:1867500-1980000 GCA_033675545.1 Elysia crispata | reverse complement strand
AACACAACACTCATTTCTTTATCTCAAATGCACTATATATAAAGGTCTACCGGCATAAATCAATAGCAAAATGTACAGCTAGAGTATAACACAAAACTAAGACTCTAAGAGGTCAACATACCTTTGAGGCTTGCCAAACAAACCAGTTGTCTGTAACTTAGCATGCAAGCCTTATACTTTTTCAACATTGCTTTTTATTATTTTATTTTAACTTTTTTTTTTTTTATAAAGCTCTTGCTGATTCAACATCACAAACGAAAGCATGGGGACCAATAAATATTTATTGATAGTCACATCGTTGATACTGATTGGTTGATAGACCATTTGTCCGGTTCAGCAAAACCTGCGATTGAGTGGGTTTAAACGTGCATGCTTAATGCTGACTCTTGGCGTGTAACCAAACTTTTTGAATCGCCTCCAACTTTGAGACGCTGGGTGCTTCAATCAGTTCGGGATTAATATTGGTGACTTCTTGTTTCACAATAGTTTTGTATTAAAAAAATATATCATCAGCGACTCAGTAAGGTCGTTCATTGAGCATCTTTAAAAAGATGCTGCTGCTGCTGCTGAAGAAGAAGAAGAAGAAGAAGAAGAAGAAGAAGAAGAAGAAGAAGAAGAAGAAGAAGAAGAAGAAGAAGAAGAAGAAGAAGAAGAAGAATGGGCTTAAGGAAAGTGTTCAGATTCTCAAAACTAAATCTATGCCCATTTTGATATAAATATACCCTGTGAATTTTCACAAATCTCTTATTTCGATCTCAATGAGAACCGATGTAACACTGAATTTATCGATATAATAGTCAAATGAAATAATAGCTAAAAATGTTGGGCTGGTAGTTTTAGAGCTGTAAGCGTCGTAAAGGGCTGTTATTGTAAAACTGTTTCTGCAGACTTAGTATCAACGTCAGAGATAAAGTCAAATTTACTTATTTCCTCCCTTTCTCACCTTTCCCTACCAATTCCCTCCTTCTTTAAAATTAATAAATCTACTCAAAGAATCATCAATGTTAGATCAGTAAGATGGTTGCAACCCACTCTCAGCCTATTTCTAGCATTATTGATGTTTAAAAAAATTGAGTCTTTGATGACCTATAGATCAAAGTTTTGTTGGGCTTACTTTTTATGTCGTCTGTGTCTTAGTCTGGTAATGTTATCCATTCTATATCTAAGATTTGCTGAGGACATTCTCCGGCTGTGTCTGATCTTATAAGTTATAGTTATTTTATAACGTAGAGGGGCTCTCTAAGGTTTGCCTTCTCGAAGGAACTAAGAATAGGGGAAAAAATGTGACTGTGCTGTTTGTGCGATCTTTTTAATTATAATTGATTTTGATTCACATTATAATCTTATCAACTCTGGGTCTCCGACAAACGCATTGGCCGTTGTTTCACTTACGATTCTTGTTTTCCTGAAACCCATCGTGCTGATGACTAGAAAAGAAGGGGAAAAGCTGAATTTGACAACATTGCACATGTATAATTTTTTCCAAAGAAATAATTATTATCGCATATTGTTTGTCATGAAAAAGCAACAATTGCCAATTTTTAAATTCAGGTTGCGATAGCTGAGTGGTTATTTGCCTACCTCAGTCGATGGTCGTAAAATAGGCAAACAATATCATTGGACAGGTAGGTAAATCGATTGACGAATAGAAATGTAGATAGTGAACGGTACTCATGTTTGGATAGATTTTGTTTTTGTTAGGTGTTGTTTGTTTGATTCTTGTTTTATTTTCATCTGTATTCTCTCCTTCTCCAAGAGGTTACCGTTCTAGAGCCACAACAATGGTAATGAGGTTGATGGTGATCACGATAACCATAATTATGAGGATGAGGATCATAATGAGGGGTGGTGAATTTTACAAGCTGTCATGAACATAAAAAAAAAAAATAAATAAATAAAAATAAGGAGCATAACAAAACAAAACTTTTGACCTATATCTACGGGTACAAGTCATTCTGCTTGGTATGCAAACTTCAAATGACCTAGACTCTATTGATTAGTCCGCAGCCTAGTCTACGTGTCTTCATGTAGGCCCTGCCTGATGGCAAGCTACTAACGAGTATCACTATCAGCTGTTGTGGATATCGATTTCAGCTCAGTAAATTCCTTTCCTGTAGTGGCTATGCTTTATTTACTTGTGCCTATGTAAACCTTTAATCGGCATTCGACTTCGAAATCGAAATAAAGATTTACTAGAGTCTTTCAAAGGGAGATTAAGCCACATTTAATATATTTAAGAAAGATTTTTAGATTGTATTCTTGTTTGGAAAGAGTGTAATAGCAAAATGAGAACCAACCCAGCAGCACTGCACTGTTTCTAAGAATTCTGCCGTCAGAGATAGAAGATATCTTTATTCTTTGACTAAGGTTATAAAAACGGTTCTTATCGTAATATAATTATGCAGTCATGAAGTTGCATTCGTTCATCACCCATCGCGTTTAATAAAAAGAAGATCTCAATTATGTCATGAATCAAAAACCAAGCAGCTCATCCCAAGCACTATTGAAATGTTTTTCCCCCATGGATTTTTTATCTCACTCAGTATTTTGAACATTTCTTTCTCTCTTTCAATGTCTTGCAAGCAGCAAGTGGTTGCTGGAATATCATAGCCATACATCGCTCCAACTTCTTTCAACATTTCCTTTGTACTTTGATATGATATAATCCAGGATGTGTCAAAATAACTAGTTCCTAGAGCCGTGAAAGAGTGGAACTGGTGTTCTTTTATCAGAATCAAAAGTCCTATCAAATTATAAAAGTTAGTTTGTTTCCTTGGTTGTTTTTTTTTTTTCCAATCCATTTTGTATTTTAGAAATTATATGAGCGTGACAATCCCAAACTACAGGTTTCACGTAGGCCCGTCCAGGCATGATCATCATGGTACCGGTATCCTTTGTGGCTGCAGCAGTAAACCAAACCTCTGTCCTCCCTTTTTGGTCTATGACTCACAGCACCGTCACAGCTTTAAAAGATGTATTTTTCTCTGTGAGGAATGTTTCTTTTCTTTTTACTTAGGGGTGGTCATAAGTTAAAGCTCAACTTTTCTGATAATTAATTTTAATGCCATAGCTTTAGTCTGTTCTTCCCCCCCCCTCCTTTATTTCTCATTTTGTTACAATATTATTTTCTATTGTCAATTAGATTTCAGGTTGATTTTTGTTTTGTAAATTGTGATTTCAGATTTGTAATTTTTTAAGGAGGGGCCACTGAGAAATAACACCTTAGCGTTAGGAGGGTCATCAAAGGCAATGGGTGGGGCTCTCTTCTAGCCTAAACGTTAGGCTTGCCTTTGTTGCGAGGTGGACTCTAAAGGCGCACCTCACATCTAGTCTCCGGTAGAGACTTAGTCTTTTCTTAGTTCCGACTACAGGATATAAAAGCTTTCCTTTTCATTAAGCCAGAGCGTCATGTTGAGAGAGAGAGAGAGAGAGAGAGAGAGAGAGAGAGAGAGAGAGAGAGAGAGAGAGAGAGAGAGAGATGTTAAAAATAATGGAAGAAAGAGAAGATAAATTCTCTTCGAGCTTCTCCCGACATCGCAAAAGAAAAGTGTGCATCGTGCATTCTTCAAACTAAGTAATCTATTCTTTCACCTGTCTCACACCAACCACTCCGTTTAACAGACATTTATTGTAAAAAAAAAAATGCAATTATTAATAATGTAAGGGCGATGTCATTTTAAAAGCCTCTCTCTCTCCCGTACTCTCAAAAACGTTACCAGATGATATGATCAATAAAATACTTTTACGATGAGCCAATTTTAGTCTCGGTTTTTACTGTCCGCATGTCATATTCTATACATGTATCTACATACTGGGATAGTCTGCAGTCATGAGCTCTGAACAACTCTCAGAAACATTAGGAAGACGCCTAGTACTAGATCTAATTGCTATAAATAATTTCTCTCTATTTGAGGCGGCAGTGTAGGCCTTATAATTTTTTTAAAATTTATTTTTCCCTGACTTGAATTTGCCCACCTTTGACATTATTGGTTTTAGCACTTAGATACATGTAGTAAGTGTTTGTACAGTTACTCGGATGAGGTGAAATCTCTCTATCATACTAGCGAGGCTCAGATAGAGGAGATGTTTCACGCTCCCCCTTATCACTTGCTGCGAAATACATGTAGCTAATCACTCTGCTAGTGCTAGAGGAGGGTCTTGATGCGTTTAAAAATAAATTTTGTCTATTCCGAGGCTTCTTAGAATACAGACCAAGTCACCAAAGTGAACTATTTTTTTGCAGTTTGTGTAAGAGTGAGCTATATCAGTTTACTATTCCGCAGAGTTGGGACAGTTAGATATTTTTGTTGTGGTGTAAGCCTGTATGCTCAATTACAAGTACGTTCTGAGTACAACTCTGTCCTAACTATGCCCAAAAGTTAAAAGAAATAGATCACTATTACTCAAATATGCAAAAATTTGTTCACTTTGGCCTGTATTTTAAGAAACCTCAATCCACACACATGTATACTCTTCTTTTAGGTAACAATTTATTTTCCATGTTGATAGTAGTATTATAACATAGAAATTATAAATAATACACCTACAAATTGAATAGTTATAACAGCTGCATATTGCTTTAACTCCAACAAAACCCATATATTAACCAAATGAATTGCTCCAGTGCTGAATATGTTTGCTGGTGAAAAAGACGCGAAGAATACAACTGAATTATTCTTTATAGCTGTGTTGATTGAATTTATTTATATATATATATATAACATGACTTATCTTGATTTTTAAAAAAGTGGAAATTTCTCTTAAGTACCATATTTCTGCAGGTATTCGATCTCACCCAACGTAGGCTCTGTTGATCATAGGGATATCAGTATCACATTTTTATCTTTTTATTCCACTTGTCTCAAACAATTTCATTGTTGTGAACTCAGCAACTTCCTTGATAAACTGCAATGCCTGTTTGGTAATCGCATGAGATATGAGATGTTTGCATCTTAACACAATAGGAGAAAAATGTAGGCCCGACAGCAAGCCGAATTATGAAGATAAAAAAGAAAAAGACGAAACATAAAACATCGAAATATATTGTGACAGATAAATAAATAGATGCTACTTGGTTGGATGAATAAGTCAAGTGAGGGTAAGACTAAGAGAGAAAGCTATGTGGAGTGGGAGAGACAGAAAGTATTGGAGTGTGAAAAAGAGATTGAGCAGGTGTGCATATGTGAGGAAAACGAAGAAAGAGAGAGAGAGAAAGTGAGAGCGACAGAGTGTGTGTGTGTGAGAGATAGATAGATAGATAGATAGATGAGGAGAGAGAGAGAGAGAGAGAGAGAGAGAGAGAGAGAGAGAGAGAGAGAGAGAGAGAGAGAGAGAGAGAGAGAGGAGATTGAGCTCAATGCTTTTGGTACAAATCTGAAGGGTCATCCATGGTCTGACAATTTATTGAAAGTTTGAGACATTTGGAACTTGGCCATGTGCACAATTTGTTGTTTGATAAAGCACGATTATAACATTCGGAATTCGGTTTTAGCTTTAGCATTTAAATTTAGGGGTAAAAGGAGTTGATAACTGTAAACCACGTAAAATGGCCTCAGTTATCTGAGAAGGTAAATGTCCCTTACGTTCCCTGAGGAATCTTAGGCGGAGAAAAAAATATGGCCGCCGCCAATGAAAGGTCCATTTTATAGAGGTTCTTGACCGACCGTGCAAGTCAAGCACAATTCTCATCTGACCAGTCACCCTCGACAAGGCTTTGGCCTTCACGCTACTCCAGTCCTAGGCAAACCAAAGCTCGCTTTGTTTCCAATCCTTCATCTTGCTTCAACCTACACGAGCAGTGGCAAGCTAGTCTATTTCTAAGCCTAGTCGAGCCTTGCTGAATCTATTTATAACCACAGCCTATAACACCCACTTCTTCAAAATGGATTGACCCAAACCCAGTACCCACTTTGCAAGTGGTTTTGCCATTGACGTCAATCGGGGCTAACAGCTGACACAGAACGGACAAGCACGTAGGGCTTAGTCTTACCCCGCCAGACTAGTGAGAAACCATTTTGAACCAGATTGGAAAGGGGATGTCAAATATCACACATACTCGTATGAGATTAATCAGTCATAGAACAGGGCAGATTTTAATTTTAAGATTGAAAACTTATCTTTTACACTGTTTTATGTTCTTAAAAGTGATCAGTAAGGTTGAAAGAACATAAAAAGTTTGAAATCAATTTTAGATCTACGCGTTTGTTGGTTTTCTCGAGAAAGGGATACATTGCCTAGATCTACACCCAGGCTTAGCACCTAGGCTTAAAGCCGAGCCTAAGCACCTTTTCTAGTTTGTTGGGATTTTACTTCGCTCAGGCTGATTATTCTGTTCTCTTCGTGTTGGCCATGACTACGCGCCCTCGATGTGTTGGGCGTCTAGTCTGTAGGATGTTATAACTTCTTGACGCAGAGAATCATTTTCATTGTTAGTGTATCAAGATTTATCGTGTGGAGAGGGCAGTTATCCATAGATTAATCTGTTACTCTTGTAGAAGAGGATTTTAAATCTAATTACTGTGTTGGATAGACAAGATCAAGTCTTCATGAGTCGCGAACCAAGGTCCATCAGCTGTTTTATTATGGAAGGCGAAGGTGAAGAAAAGTCATTGCCACGCCAACGACAACAGCAACCCAAAATCCTCATTATTGGGGCTGGGATAGCTGGCTTAGCGGCTGGAAAGTATTTGCAACTTGAAGGATTTACGGACTTCACTATCCTTGAAGCATCTGATCGTATTGGTGGAAGGATATGGAGTGTCCCAGTGGGTAAGTTATCCGACCAAGAAGCTTCTCGCACTCCTTGTATCATTATCAATGGTCACGAGACATTGGTCATCAAATTAATTTTAATACCTACATCTAGATCTCTAGATCTAAGCCTAATCGTTATCTAAATCTAAAGATCCTGCTAGATTTTAGAGATAGAGCTAAGAATTCGAGGAAAGAGTTCCTTTTAGGTACGGACTGTTTTATACAGAGAAGAAACAGTAGCAACCCTATAATGTCATTCCTACTTGGAACTTAGTGTTAAAAAATGATTTAATGATAAGAGACAGAGCTGAAAAAAAAAATAATTTTTCTTCTTTGTGTATTCCCAAACAAAAATCAAGCCCAATCTTTTTCTATGGTCCCGATCAAACGAAGCCCGCTTTGGTGTGTAAATTAGGCCGTACCTAAAAGGAACTCTTTCCGAATTCAAAGCCTAGTCATTCACCATAATTATTGTACACATTATTTCGGAGCACCGTTTTCATAAAATGCCAAATATCTAGACTCTTATAGATCTATAAAGTCTAGAAAATCTAGATCTAGAACTAAATAACATCTTGTAGCCAAGATATAGAATCTAGATTAGATCTAGTCTTGGAGTTTTTCTTTGGGTCACCCTGTTCAAAGGGAAAAAATCCACTCAACACCAGGCCCATAATGGCTTTTTTTTTTTTACTATGGTTCAGATTACTCTAGACTCAAGATCTAGATTTCTTCAGATTATTGGTAGGATCTAGATTTCTTCAGATTATTGGTAGGTCTACAAACAGTTTTGTTGAGACTTCCAATTGGGTACTTTGGTTTATTATGATCACTAAGAGGTAAATTTGCAGATATCAGCCCAACTCACTTTAGGCTTCCCAATAAAATGTTTCTCCAAAGATTCAAAACTTTTAGTTTAATAGGATTTTAGAGCAACACAAAAAATGCTTATATCTTGAGAAGTATTTATTTCGAATAAAACCTTCATATTTGTATTCAATATATTAAATTCATTAAGAAATAAACAATTTTAAAACTGAAAGTGAGTTGGGCCGACATCTGCAATAATACCCATTAAGATGATGTAGGAATTAGGACAGGCCCTAGTATATAATGTAGTTTTTTTTTGTTGTTGTTGTTTCATTTTTTTTGCTTCTTCATTTTAAGAAAATATGTATGGCAAATATTGGTCCGTTGAAAACTTGAATGGAGTGTGTTCTCAGCTCATTATATAGACACCATACCCATTCGGAAGTCCTTCCACAGTTTTACTCTGACGGAATGAAGAGTTGCTGTGTATCTGTATCAATATGATCTTATTGATGTTCTGATGCTCTCAAAATAATCACTCCTTTTGAAAGTCAAACCTCTTCTCAATAAATAATAACTTACTACCAATTTTGTATGGCTCCAAAGAGTTGTCATGAACTGAAAACAAAAACAACTGTGTTCAAAATATCATCCTAGCTTAAATATGAGCTGTTAACTGAAGAAAATTATTTGAACCAGTAGTTGCCCAGATAGCCAGGAATATAGATCTAGAGCAAAGTTCACATTTTGTAATATTCAGTCTCATCTATATCCTATTTCTTGAGTCACATTCGAATCGTGTTTACCACCCATCTGATTCTGCTGTTGTACTGCATTAAGTATGAGTGCCATCACAAGTGAGACAAAAATGTCACCAACATCATAAGTCTAGGGGCAAATTTTTTCTATGGCAGAATATCATACATTTACTCAAAAAGGAGGAAAAGATTTAATTACATAGCAATTGCAAAAAAGATGACCCCCCCTCTCCCCACACCCATTTTGTTAAAGACAAGCTCTGTCAGCTGTCTATTAATTTACCCTTGGCAATTTTACTACACACAATGTGATTTCAAAGTCACAGTATTGCAGTCACAATAGAGTTGCACTTAAACCTTTCCCCCCCCCTAAATATTCCAAAAGTTGATTTTTGGTTTTCAAAAGAATCCATACACATTTTTAACAAATTATTAATGCGCTAACTGATTTGCCAGGGCGAGAGTGCTGAGTCAGTAACACTAACAGTTTCGAGAGCGTGTACTTGGTGCACTAAGAGGTCCAGTTATGTGAAAATCTAATATCTAGGAGTTGATACGCTGTTTTTACGCTCTAAAGTTTTTAGACACCTATATAAGTATATACTTTCTGAAACTTTACTGTTGAATCTGTGTGCTCATGTAATTTTCTAAAAACTTTTGTTTCATTTAGGATAATAAGAATTAAAATTGTGTCGAGAAGAAAAATAACAAGACAAGTTTTATCGATAAAGCTAATCATCAGTTCCCCTAGTTTGCTAGTAAAGTATATTTCAAGCTTTGCACGGTGACTGATCCAATAACCATGAGCTATTTCGCTCCGATCACGATCCACAAAACAAAGCTCTTGAACCTATCAGGACGGCCCATTAAATGGTCACTTAATTTCATGAGTGTCTTTCATCTAATACAAAGATAACGGAACCAACAGGCATCAAAAGAACAAATGAACTACTCATATCCCTATTTTCACACATACTCGAAAACCAAATACCCCTCAAGTTCACTCATTTCCCCTTTTTTTGGAAGGAGAGGGGGTGAGGAAGACACACCAGCCCAAAAATTGCATTATTGTTCTATATCTTCGTTATTCAGATGTAGTGATATTGTATTTAGAAACAAAATAGAATTGTCTACAAACAATTGTAAAATATGTTTAATTTTTTACGTCATCATTTAAAAGCCTAAAATTCTCACGCTGAATTGTGGGTTCCAAACTACAGCTGTAAGGCGCCACCTCATGCTGGGAAGCGGATGCATTTGTTGCTATGACATGGCCCTTACGACTTTGCACCTCACCCACAGTACATGTAATACAAAGACTCTTGAGATTGAATTTGAAGTAGACTGTAGCATCATTGGTTTCAAATCTCAAATGAGCACCATGTATCGTGTGTCATGGCAATTTTTGGGCCCTCCATCTAGTGGGTTTATTACATTTCTTTCTTGAGAAGAAACATGCTCTTACAAGGGGGGTGGGGGGAGGGCAACTGACTGTATGACGTCATAAAATGTAAATAAGCCAATGAGGACCATTAGGTCTGAGGTTTATATCTTATTTCACTGATGCTCTGATTTGTTCATTTAGAATATTGTTTCAACTGTCTGTCGGGCCAAGTGCAACGCCCCTGACTCGGCCAGTGGGAAAAGTAATGTGGATTTCAAAGTGAATGTTTACTTGTTCATAACTTGGCTTACATTAAAGTTAGGTACTGCAAAATTATTGGCTATTATCGCAAAATCACATGAAGTCAATCATTATGGTCGCATGACAAGCAGAGCAGGAAATATTTTTGATAAAAGAGAGTCATAGTTAATGCTGATGATCAACGAAACTTTAATTCATAACTCTGCTCCGGAGAAGCTAGAAACATCAAATAAAGAGCAAGATTATCAAATTTTATTGCAAAATCACATCAGATTAATGCAGACTTTCATTTTAGACTGCTAAATGATTTTCTCTCAAGAAGAGAGACGTAAATCATAGTGATAATCTGCAACTGCACACCAGTGGCCAAAAAGTGCACAAGCATAGCTTACTTCTTCATAACTTTATCCGTGAAGCTAGAAACTAAAAAAAAACTGCACAGTTACCAGCTAATTTTACAGATCCACGAAAAAATCAAAAGATACAGCCTCACAGTAGACCGCTAAAGAATTTTGAAAATCAAAAAACACGTATACTTGTGTGAGTTGTAGATGTACAACTGCCACCCTGTGAAAGTGTTCCGAAAATTTTGTATATGAACCACTGTCGCTCTTCGCGAGTGGATATGATAGGATATCTTGATCTTTGATATTTTTTTAAATTGGTAATTCGTTGTTAGAAAATGATTTACTCTTTCTTGAGGCATTAATAAGGTTTTTATATGGCTCAATCAAATGAAGCCCTCTTTAGTATGGCAGTCGTACCATTCCCCATTTAGAAGTCCTTCCCTTTGATAAAAGGTTTTTTTTTTCATGTGGGAGATAAAACCACAAAACTTCTGGGATGAAGTATCTCGTCTATTGATCACTCTTTAAACTCATTTGACATGATAGCTGCATCAGGAGTGGATCTACATTAAATTTGAGGCATTCGAGATCCACTCCGACAATGAAGGAATGGTGATTGGTTGATGGCAAAATTAAATTGTTAATATTTTGGGCTAATGTTCAACTGGGATGTCTAAAGATACCGTATTTTGTTGGTAACTGATTCATGGGCAGCTTTTTACTCCAAATGTAGTTTTAGGCACATAGAGGACTAAATTTATCATAAAGGAATGGTGTCATATGGGAAGGAATTATATGTGTATTGTTTCACCTTTTCTTTGAGAATATAGTTATTGTAAATGAAATTTGAAATAAAGGAATTCTGGCCAATAAAAGCAAACATTTCTCTAGCTGTTAATAGTAGCTTTGTCAAAAACAGATAATTGTTTCAATCATCATTAATTTCACTTTGTGCCTTTTTTTTATTTACAATTGGAACCATAAAATAATAAATGGTCTTGGTTTTGTCTTTCAATGTTTCATATGGTTCAGGTTTAACTTGTTCAAATTTAATCAGTGGAGCCAGTACTTTTCAGCAGCCAATTATTAAACCTCAACTTAAGATATATTTTATATCCATCATACTTTATTTTTTGTCTTCCTCATTGATTCACTTCAGATTTTTTACCGGTGCTATTTTTTGTTATGTTGCTCTAACATAAAATACAACCTGTTGGTTAGATTATAGATAGCCAACTAGTTTAAAAAGATTTAGCAATTCAAAACCAATAGTGAAATGAAAAATTAGCTTTAGACAAAGGCAAATTCAGAAAAGGAGTTTTTACCCTTCATTAGCAATGCAAGAATTTACAAATCAGGCAAAACTTTCTAAACAGATGAATTGTGTGCTAAAACGGCTAGATCTTATTTTGATGAAGTTCATCTGATGGATCAAAGTTTTTAATAAAATTAAAAGAAAGATCCTGGCACACTGGTTGTTCTTTATTTTCTTTAAATAGCCCTCTTTATTTAGACATTCTAATCGGTTTATATCTCAACTGTTGAAAATTAACCTTATTCTTTGTCATTGCTTGTTAAGATGAGCGATAAGCAATCATAGTTCATGATAGTGGATATGCCTTTCTGTTAATTAATACTGCATTGCCTAATGTAAATATTGTTTTTTTAAACAATCACTTTATTTCTCACTTGCCTGATACTAGTGATAGTGAATATATATATATGTTCTAGATCTTCTTTCACAGGACGGTTTCCATTTCTTTGTAAACATTTTGTTAGCATGATGTTTGCTTTTTGATTGCTTAGATGAGATCAAAGTAGATTATAGTTTATGATTAACAATGCACACATTTTTATCAAATTTGATTAGTGTGGAGTGTAATGTGGTTGTAATAAAATGAAAGTTACTTTGTGCTTGTAACTGGTGGAATCCATCTCAACCATTGAAGCTTGTCAATCATAAAGATAAAGATCAGACTACTAGGTTGATTCAATCTGTGGTGGGTATGGAGTTAGACCATTCTCTGTCCATCGCTCCCGATTCACCCTCATTATCGCTGTTGGAGAGTTCAGTGCGTGTCTTTTAAGTTCCAGTCTACCTGATGAGATTTATTTGATGTGCCAAAAAATACCAGATCACCTTGTTGTTGATAATAATTATATATTAAAAAACTATAATGACAAGGTATTGTTTCCTGTTCATTTCTTCCGTCTCACACTGTTTTGTAAAGTAAATTTTAGAAAGTAATAAAAATTCTGAAAGGATACTATCATAGGGCTTGCCTCTGTTTAAAATCTGCTACAGCTAGATATAGATCAATCAATCTACCCTAACTCAAGGCTGATAATCCATAATGATCATTAATATTGCTGAACAATACATAAAAAACTTAGTTTGAATGGAAAAGGGTACAACAACAAAGACCCGATCGGATATCGTATTTATGCAATCACATTTATTTTCTAAAAGGCTTTCTGTATATTTTTTTTTCCACAATTATCATAAATCTGACCAATTGTAAGCCTTGGAAGTTGGGTCAGTGCATCTGAACTGTTCCGGTCAAGAGCTTCTATGCTTTATACATAATTCCAGAGAGGGTTCTTGCTTATTATAACAAGTTCCATACATTAGACTTTTTCTATAGTTTTTATATAGAAGATCATAACTAACTCACTCTCTCTATCTATATAATGATATTGAAATTATAAAGGGAAACATTTTTACTTTCAGACAACAATGGCCATAAAGCTGAGATGGGAGCTAATTGGATTCATGGCATCAAGAGCAACCCCATCTACAAAATTGCAGATGAAAACAATCTTCTTACAGAGCGAGAGCTTCACTTGAACAGTAAAAATATATATAAATCTGAAGCAGGTGAGATTATTCATGAAGGCACTGTGAAAAAGGTGGACTTTGCCTATGGAATTATGTTAAGTTCCTGTGAGGATTACTTTATGTCACATATACCTGTGAATGAAGAAGAAAGTGTTGGCACTGAACTTGATAGGTTGATAGACCAGAAACTTGTAAACACTGCTGGTGAGGAACGAAATCAGCTTGAGTTGGTCTATCACCAACGTAAACTTCTTGAGTGCTGCATTAGTGGTTGTGACAGCTTGTATGATGTGTCTCTTTCTCAGTTTGGATCTTACAAAGAACTACCTGGGCGCCATCTGGAGATTCCACGTGGCTTTAGTGCGATTCTGGATATTGTACGTGACGGCATTTCAGAAGACAAAATTAAACTAAACACAGAAGTACGTTGCATCCATCACGGTGACCATGTGGATATTCCTGGAGGGTCTGAGTGCCCACCTGACATGATCTGTGTGCAGTTAGAAAATGGTGAGCTCCTCTTTGCTGACCATGTGATAGTTACAGTGTCTTTAGGTGTTCTCAAAGCTGCCTGTGATAGGATGTTTTCCCCATCTCTGTGTGACAAGAAACTAGAGGCTATCCACCACCTAGGATTTGGGGTCGTAGACAAAGTCATCTTGGTGTTTGATGGGCCTGTCTTGGAGCCACCTTTTCGTCGCCTGCATCTTGCATGGGATCCCAACATACACACGTCAGACAATCTACGGGAGCGCTGGTTCCGCAAAATTTACTCTCTGGAGGTAGTTCATGACAATGTGCTTGTTGGTAAGTGGATATGAGATATTCTAATGACTAGCATAAATTATTCGTACTAGCCATGTTGAGTTCGATAAAATACCTTTTGTCTGACTACAGGTTCAAAAGCATAATTTAGAGGTAAAGCAAGCAATATTAACATAGTACTGTGTCACATATTTTCCAAAAACACCGCTTGTTGCTCTTCATACCTCAGGACTTTTTGCTTATTTTGGGTGAAGCAAGCAAATAAAGAAAAGCCCCAACTTTTACTAAGTTTGATTTCTGAGTGACCAACAATGTGCAGGACAAAAATTATTTCATGTCCCTAAGGTATGGTCTAATGCAAGTAATTATTCTGCACCCAGCAGCTGAGTGTGAGAAAAGTAGCCCCCTCCGTAATGAGATCCTCAGAATTTTATTTTTATCTGATGGGATGTCATGGCTTTTCAACTATGTTGCTTATAGGTTATAGTGTTCAGAGTATTAGGAACATTTAGCAAAAAGCTGCTCATTATGAAAAGTAATGGAGAAAAAAAATGATTAAAAAATGTAGGATAAAGAAGCCAATTCCTTTGGTTTTAGGATCTGAATTTTTGTAGTACAGTTTTCAAACAAAATTCACTTTTACATTAACTCACTGCACTTTTTTTGACATTGCAAGGGGCCATGTTGACGTGATACTGCTTGCAATAGGAGGTATATTGAGGGCATACCAACTCAAACATGGTGCAGTGCAGCTTTACAGTCAACATACCTAGATCTTAATACCAATTTTGCAAAACGCTGGACTAAGAATGAGATGATACAAGGTACTCTTGATACACAGCCACTGCTTACATTTACAGTACCCATGCATCTTCATGCAAGACTGGAAGTACAAAGCAAAAACCAGCTTAATGTGCAAAGCACTGAGACATGTTACAATTGTGTTAAGATACTTGGGTGGAATTAGTTCTTCAGAAGACATTGTAAATTTCTTTAATTTAATCTCTTATTTGTAGGCTGGTTGTCTGGCACTGAAGCGATGTATTTAGAGTCACTGTCAGATGAACAAGTGATGGAGGATATGGAGAAGATGGTCAGCATTTTCCTCCCTTCAAAGGACATTCCAAAGTTGTTGAAGGTTATAAGGTAAGACTCACTTTTAGTGTTTGTACATGTGATTTGTATAATTTAGATACCTTTATATAATACTTCACACCTTAAATGATGTGAAGAGTTATACTTATTGGCTTTCCTGATGTAGTGATTTGCAACTTAAAAAGCACATTAAGATTCCTTTAGGCTTACATTAGAAGATGCAGTTAATATCTGTATTTTTGCAGGACAAATTGGGGAAATGGCAAACTCACAAGAGGCTCCTACAGTTATGTAGCAGTTGGTTCGACTCAGGAGGACATCATTAATCTCAAACATCCGATTACCAAGACTCTGCATGACAGTGCCAAAAAGGTATTGTTTGATTAAGAATTTAAGTTCATTTCTTCAGTAGTCAGGAAATGCTTGAGATGCAAAAAGAAAAACAACATAGAGAATATAAAAACTGTCTGATAAAAAGATCAATTTCTTAACTAGTCTGAATTGCTCTAAGTGCAAAAGTAAAACAAAAGAGAACATAATGCAATTTCTTAATTAGTCTGGAAATGCTCAAGGTGCGAAAAAAACAACATAACAAAGAGATAACATAAAAACTGCTTGGTAAAGATCAAATTTAGATCATTTTTATATCTATCGGACACGAGAAGTTATTAAAAGTCATTTGTACCAGTTGAAATCAAAAGGCATTAGTAGCTGCTAACTGCCAAGACCTTTTTTTAACACTTCAGAGTTTCTAAAATTGATGGAGAAATTTTCTTTTAATATAAGGTAAGGACATTATTACTATGAACAGCATATTTTGATTTTCAGCTTGTTATCAATTTGCAGCTTCATACTTCTCAATGAAGAAGACTTAAGACCTAAATCAGAAAGTATCAATACTAGGGAATTGAAGAAAATGCACATACATAAAGTGTGCGACAACATCATTGAATATGCTTTTTTTTCAACTTTTAAATTTGGGTTGCTATGGAAACGTTGACCAACTTATGACTTTAGTCAATTTTTTTCCCCCAAACCGCAAAGGCTCAGACAGTTACAAAGATAGGTACCCCATATCATCAAATTCTCGAGACCAGCATCATTAACAATCAGAACATTTTTTTTACTTAGTTTCAATACTTTGGTAGGAAAAAATTTTCTTTAACTGATTTGAAAACTGTCAAAAAAAATTAATTCCATTTTACATTTTTGCGAATTGTTTAAGACAATTAAAAAAGCGGATGTAGAATCAATGATTATCGTCTTTTTCATCCACATAGAAAATTTTATGAAGAAATCTTTTCAGATAAGGCATTTTCAGAGTGATGCCCCCCTCCCCCTAAAACTTATTTATTATGTTATTTTTTATTCTGCTGCAGCCCCAGAAAATATATCTGGAATTTGGTGTCCTCAGTTAAACTTAGAGGGATCAGCATTGCTTTTAAGTGATCAACCTAGATATACCTAATAGGCTAATTCCTTCTCCCTTTTCTCTAATTTAATTTACCTAAGCAAGGTGAAAAAAATCGTTTTTAACATTAAAGATTTAATGAATTAAATCCTAAGTTGTATATCATGCCATGCTTATCATCATTTACCAACTTTGTCTACCAGTACATTCAACTTTTATTTTTTTTTTTCCCTCTCAGCCTGTTGTCCTTTTTGCTGGTGAGGCAACCCATCCAACTTTCTACTCTACCACACATGGAGCACTTTTGACTGGCAACAGAGAGGCTGCAAGGATATGCAAATTCTGGAAACCTCATGAAGGTTTGAAGAATATTATAACAAAAACTATTATTCAATCATAGACGGTCAAAGAAGCTGCAAAAATCAAGGTCTAATCCTTCATTTTGCTAGACCTTAACCTTCATTGTAAAAAGTAAATGAGATGAAGTAGAATTGCTGACTTGGCACACATTAGAAGTTCCCTAAATAAATACCTCAAACCCAAATGTTGAGTGCATGCTGGAGAATCCAGGGGAAACGTTGAATATATGACTCTTTCTCAAAAGGTGCCTTTTTCAACCATAGTCACAACATAATAGAATTTAAAAAGAAAATACAGCTTTAAGTCTACATTTTTTAAGTCCTTAACTTTGCACATATAATAAAGAGATATTTTCAACAATATGTTGTTTATGCGTATCTTGTAAAACTTATGGGATGTTGAAAAAAAAACAAAAAAAAAAACAGTTTTTCTTGAGGATTTTTGTTACATTTTTGGGTGGTGATTTTCTCTGACCTTCAGCTTTTGTCTAGTTCGTTTTCAGAGTAAAATAGTAATTGATTTTACAAAAGGAATGATTAAAGAACGTAATTCTTTATTTATCACTGAGGAAAGGAAAACTATTTTGCAATGACAAACCCATTTTCCTGCGCTACTTAAACGTGCATTGTGTCATCATGGCCCATTGAAATAAAAGCCTTTTATAACCCTCAACGAGATATGATAATTGATCCACTCTGATACACCATCATTGCCATGCATCAAACTTTATTTTAGAAGCTACTTTGGCGTAATGTTATATCAACTGAGCTGAAAATAAAGGCCTGTTCTTCAGTATTCCATGCCTGTGTCATTACGATATGTCTAAGATTGCAGCTGTCACTGATTCACCAAGGCTTATTTTGATTCTCTGACACTGTCAGAACTTTCTACTTTGGATAAAAAACTCAATAAAGCCCCCTTCTGCTAAAGCAGGAGCAAAGAATTTTCCAAGATTTCTTTGTGTCATTCTGATTAAATGCACTGACACACGATATGTCTAAGACCAGCAATACCTCTGAGATACCCAAGAACAATTTCACCCATTTCATCTTTAGGAGATTTATCTTAAAAGCGATTTTAAAGTTCAGAGAGCTTTTGTTTTGGATAATAACTATTTTTAATGTGTGTGAGGCAGTTACGATCAATACATCTACTAGATATAGAGCCTAAATCCATGTTACAAAAAATGTAATATAGATAGGTTTTTCTCCATTTGGTGCTTATAATAACTTAAGTAAGCCTAGATCTATGTTAAATTATACCTAATAAGGGCAATTTTAAGTGATAAAACTCAATATTTTGTCTTAGTCAGTACTTAGATGTAATGATGACACAATTTATGCCATCAATACGTCTGAGAACCAAATTGTGATTTTGTTTTTGTTTATTTTATGTTTCAAATAAGAATTTGGTGCTTGTAATAACTTAAGTTGGCCTAGATCTATGTTAAATAATACCTTTGGGCAATTTGAAGTGACAAAGTTCTATATTTTGTCTTAGTCAGTGATGACACAATTTATGTCATCAATACGTCTAAGAATAAAGTTGTGGGGTTTTTTTATTTTATGTTTCAAATAAGAATTTTGTTTGACGTGAACAGACATTGACAATAAGTACTCAAAAAGGGCATTTATTAATGATTGAATATGACTGTTGAAAAAAAAAAAACCTTCTGTAGCAATTATTGACTTAGATGTAACAGTGACACAAAGTTTGCTTTCCCTACAAAAGTGTTTTAATTTTTAGTTGAATATTTAGACATAATTACACAGTATTTAACTCAATTTATCTTTTGAAAATCAAGAAGGGACATAATTCATGAAACAAAGTTATGAAATATGGCAAAATTTGTGTCCTCATTACGTCTATGTATGACAATATTCAAAAAATATAGCTTCCTTTCCAAAATGAGATGCTCAACTAGCTTTAGAGTAATTTTATTCCATCCTTACACTACTAGAATCATACATTTTATTTATAAATATACAAAATGAAAATTAAGTCCCAAGTTCAAAAATTGACACGGCCTTTATGAGAACGAGTCATATATAAGCTATGAATTACTGCCATAACTAGCGGTCAGGATTGATTACATTTCAGAGGCTCATCTTATTAAATTTGCCGTAGTAGAATGCAGATGGATTATAACTAAACAAGGTATTTAAATGCTGTGACGAATTAACATAAAAAAAACAAACAATTACTTTAGTTTTTTCTTTTCAGAATCGCTGAGTTGATAAATACTTCTTTTCTTTTTCTTTTTTTTTTTTTTTTTCCAAAAAGCTCATTTTTTCTTTCAAGTTGTTTTTAGAGTAGATATAGTTAATCTAGGGTTCAAAGTTATTTGTTAATAATAATCAATTATTTTGGGTGCATTTGGCCTTTTGGACTGGTGGTTTATTTTTGTTTTTCCCTTCCTTACTCTTGCCACAGCCCATTCCACCAAGTATGCTGACCTAGGCCTCAGTGATACAGAGACAACAGAAGAATCATCGTCATCAGATGATGAGGATGGTGGTCACGGCTTGTGCTTCATGTGATAAAAAGCCTTCACTTGTTCCAGAGGAGATATAGGTTTCATTTTGCTGGCCTCTTTTCTTGTCTTTTTTTTTTTAAACAGACGTGAAGACGTTTTACCAAGAAGAGAGAAGATGGGAGATGCCCGTTAATTGCCTTCCAACTAATTTAAAAGTTAATAACAAAGCTAGTTTCAATGGTGATGTCTTATTTTTTCTTTTATTGTATGAAGCATAATAATGCAGTGTTTTCTGTGTTGATTTGTTTTCATATGAAACTAACGAATACCTTTTTTTCATTTACTGTTTCATTTCCTGAATGTTTTAAATTCCTACTTGACATGCATTGTTAAGCAATGCTACTTGCTGAAAGTAGAAAACACAGTTGTAAGTTTTAAATCCTCTTGAATTTATCAGCATTATTAAGTGTACAGAAATAAAGTGATGTGATGGTATGAATGGTTCATTGATTATAGTTTTTGTATCAGATACATAGGGAGACCTGTTCTGTTCCATTTAATTTTAAATCTAGGTTGGTCACCTTTAAGTCACTTTGCATGTACTCCATTTCCAGCATCCAGAATTGATGAAAGAAAAAAAAAAGGCAGGTAAAAGGATTGTGGTATCTCATTTGCAGGAAAAAACTCCAACAAATTTCAATCACTGGGCTTATTAGTTTTTCAAATTAATAATACTTGCAAATATATTGGTTGCTATTGCTGAGGTTTATCTTATGTTTGCCCCATCAAAAGAATATGTGTATCTTATCATTTCATTGGTTAATGACTGTGTTCATATGCCTCCTTCAAATGATGTTGCAATGCAAGCTTTTTTTTTCCATTTCGTCCATGTATTTTTTAAATTGAGAGTAATAGAACGACCTTTGTAAGACATTTACATTTTTTTAAACAGTAGTATTGTTGCCAGAGAGCCTTAAATTTCTTCTTTGTTTCTCTTACTGCAGTTGCATTCATCCATTTCTTTGTGGTCTAATACTTTTTCTTCTGAAACGAAAAATAATTTAATCGCCTTCCTGGAAATTTTAGATGGTAAGAGATGTATATCGATGTCATAAATTCATATGTACCGTACATATCTTGATTAACATAACTATACTGTGTTGCAGATTTGTATCTTTGTGATTCCTCTGATTCTGTGAAGAGAAAGAATATGGTATAGATTATTGCATTCACACTTTATCTCATTGAACTAATATTATGGATCTGTGATCTCATCTGTGTTTAATAAGCTTCATCAAATCTGGAATTATGCATATTTTATATGAACAAAAAAAAAAAAGTCAATTTATGATGCTCCTATTTTTTTTTGTCTCGCCCCTCAAGGAGATATCTCAGATTTGCTTCACATCATATATTTCATATCCCTTCAAAATAGTTAATGCCTGTAACAGATCATGCATATGTGTTAAGTGCTGATGTTTTGTTTTAAGTTGAATCATCACCCATATCTGAACAGGTATTTTCCTCTCAAAAAATTTATATGTGGCTTCCAACATATTTCATGTGGCTAGGTATTAGAGTCCTGTTTTATGCTTCAATTTATTGTATACTTCCAAGGCACAATCTAATCCTTGCCTTGAGGAGAGCCCTCAATGAAAATAGATCCATGCGAGGGTATGAATGTATTTGCAGTTACAACGAAGTGCATCAGGAATTTGATTCATTTTTATTAAAAGCTGAAATATTTATTGTCTTTTTTTTTTAAATGCTGAAGCTTGCATTGATATTAGTTGTTTTTTTTTTCAGCGTGCAGCAGCAGCAAGTTTATTTACCTTGAAAGAAAAGAGCTATTCAAATCAATCCGACTAACCTTGTCTCTTCACCATAAGATGAAAACATTTATGAATTAAGATTTTTGTCCTCAAAATTATTCAGCATACTTTTGGAGTTCTTGCCATCAACCATTGAAATGCTAAGAAGCTAGTGCGAGGCGTTGTTTTTCTTTATTCTCAAAACATTACCTTTTTGATGTGATACTTGCGACATCTTAATTAGATTCAAGTAATGATAAATATCTGAAACATTTGGTCTTAAAAAATTATCTTTCCAACATTTCTTTCATGTGTTCTATGTAACTGCCATTTTAAACGATTAGGCTAAGGGAGGCAGTGAGAAACATTTTCCTCGGGACAAAATGCAGCCTTCTGAAAGTGGACAACATTATCCAAACACGCTGTTTGGAAAGGGACACATTTGTTATAGTTGCCTTGAATTTTTTTTCCTCTACAGAAACATATCATTTGATTCATTGCAGATTTGAGATAGATTAATACGGATGTTTGTCATACCATTGTCAGTGAATCAAACACACTTTTACTCTGATTTTTAAGTCAAGTATTGTTTTAATAGGGCTAGGTTTTTCTTTTGATTTCAGTGAAGTGATCATTGCAGAATATAGCTCTTCTATGTCATTGACTTTAAAGGTTTCAAAAGACCATAGATCAACCTTCAGACACGCTGTTCTTCTTCTAAATTCTCAATGGATCTGCATATAATTATCACCTTTTCTTCATTGTTGTATTTTTGTTCCAGTGCATTGATTTTCTTGAGCATTAAAATTTCAATTGGAATTTACTTCCTGTCAAGTGTTCAAAATCTATTTATATTATGTACATAAATTTATGATGATATTATAGTTTGTTTTTAAGGTAGGGAAAAACTTTTATTTTACCATTGTTTACTTTTTTAGTTTGATTTGTGTGTCTCCAAGTTCTTATCGATTGTGTTTTGGCTAATCTTTGTTGTAACGTAAATTTGTGACTCATTAATTTTTGTTAGCTTACTTTTGCTCTTTCAATGGATTGAATTTAAGGATTCCTCATTTTGCAGATATTAATCACGTTATTCACGAGAGCATATTGTACAATTGTATCATATAGAATATCTGCCTCTCCTCTCTTTATCTCCTCTGTTCTCTTGATTTAAGGAGGCTCATCATTTGTGTTAGTGGTCTTTGTATAGTTTCAGGTCCAGATAAGTATGTGGAAGAAGTTGGAAAGAAGTCGAATCAGGGGAGTACTGTTGTGTAGTTCTTGTATAGAGATAAGATGAAATCACATTTGATGAGGAGTGCTGCCGTTGGATAGATATTTTTCTGATATTACAGTGTGACCTATATCAGTTGACTATATTATGAACACATGTACCCACGGTCCTGATTACTGTTCTTTCTCGGATGATTTATATTTGTGAAAAGGGTTGTCAGGTAACATGATGATCTCTGTACATGCAGACATTTCTTGTAAATACCATAAATAGCCAATATTTCAGTGCACAAATTTTTTTGTTGTGATATGTGGAAACGGATGGCATACCCTCACGGTTACACTCTCAGCAGTCTTCATCCTAATGTTATTATAACTACTACTCAAGAGTTTTTATTGTTTGCCCAATTTTCATAATAAAGCAACGCACAGTGAATGGATTAAAGTGAGAAGTTGATAATGCTAAAAGTTTTCGCAAAGTTGAATGGTAGTTATAGTTGTTCATGTTAGAAAAGACATTAGCAGCCTGATATCTTGAAGTCTATTGCTGCTGACGTAGATGTGTGTTAGCAACAGCATTTTACAGATTTTTTTTGTTTATTTATAAATTTTAGACACAGATCCACCTCTTAAAAGCCATTTCTGGTCTTTTTTTTTTCAGACAGGCGTCACTTGATTTTGACTTTTATTTTCTCTTGTCACTATGGCTTTTGTGAAGCTATTTATGATGCTGTTAATTACTGTAAAAATGATTTTTCATCAATTTATTTTTTTTTTCCCTTCAAGTGCACCTGGTGATAGATAATGTAGAGGTGTATGTGCTTTATTTATTGATCATATGGTCCCTGTCCATTCACATAATTTTCTTCCTTGTCTGCATGTCAGAAAGTTAATAAAACATTACTTACTCAACCGTTTTTTCCTTTTCTTTTTTTTTCACTAAAAGCTATATGATTGCCTGGTTTTTTGTTGAATCGTTATCACAATTTTTCCCCCTTGGCATTTCAAAAAAGTTAAGATATACCTGGTTTGAAAGAATTGCACTTTTTAATGTATAATTTATTCAAGTTTACTGTTTAATGGGAAGACTATTGAATAGGTAGTAGACTAATACAGTGGAAACATCAAAACTGGAAGTCTGAGTATTCAAATTTCTCACAAACCGAATTTTGCAAGATCATAGTTTATTTTTTTCTCTTTGCCTTTGTTAGAATCGGACTCATATTTGAAAGTCTTTCTGATTCGATTCTCTTAAATCGAGGTTGATGCCACCATAAAGCACCACAAAAGTTCTACATGCATCTCTCAAGCAGCAAGCAATGCTGATCAGTGCGCTAACAAATCAAGAAGGGAGTGGATGCACCAACAAATAAGTAGCAAATCTGTACTGATATTGATAAGAACAGGGAAGGGGAGAGTTGCTCTTTGCAGGTACAGTACAGTATTTCTTAGCTTGAAACAAGCAGTTTACTATAAATGACGTATGTCTTGATAATATTTGGATGTCTCCTACCTTAAGCGCTTCAAGCTTTTGACTTTTGCTGCAGGTTTTCATAATTTAATGCCCTATTTCGCAAACTTGGAAGCGTAGAAAAAACCTAAACTTGTGTATTAAATCATATACATATATCTTTCCGAACTTTAAAAAAACCCACAAAGATCACGTTATCGCGCAAGGAGGCTGTACCCAT
The DNA here is from genome assembly GCA_033675545.1 of Elysia crispata. Classification (NCBI taxonomy): domain Eukaryota; kingdom Metazoa; phylum Mollusca; class Gastropoda; family Plakobranchidae; genus Elysia; species Elysia crispata. Next base: position 1,956,006 of record JAWDGP010006323.1, on the reverse strand, counting down.
ATCGTGAATGTAAACAGAAGCTCAATTGTCAGCTGCTGGCAGAGGGAGTGTCCTAACCTCGTTACTTATTTATCAAAACCTGCATTATTATGTTGCTTTTATTTTTTAGTGAAAACATTGAGTGCACATTAGAAAGAATTTTGAATTTTCATTTAATGTTCTGCTAACAAATATTTAGTGTGCCTACATAATATAGATATATACATAATTTAAATGTCACTCATTAAATTACGATATGAAAATAAGTGAGACGTCATCATGAGCCTACTCCGAATCTCATTTTGAGATGACAGAATTAGATTTATGTTGCAGTGGGTGTAGATGTAACAAAAAACGAAGTAAACAATTTGAGAAGTCTAGCTAATTATGCTGTGCTACATGTATCAACTGTAAAATGGTCGGTAGAAGCAGGCATATTTATCTCTCTTTAGATTTCCTAGAGATGACAGGTGTTAGCAGTGGGGGCTAAGTAAATTGTTTTAATCAAGTGTTCTATGTTTTCTCCATGTTTAGGATTCAGAATCTATATAAAAAAAAGAAAGATAGTTTCACACCTGGCCAAGCCAATAAGTCTATTTAATATTCTTAACCTACCATCAAAGATTACACCAAAAAGACCACACAGCCCCCTCCCAAAAAAATTATAAAAATAATAATAATAATAATAATAATAATGGTAATGTGGCAGAAGAAATAGTGAAACCTTCATCTTCATCTCAAAGCAATGGCCAGTGCGACCAGTTAGGTCCTATAATAATGAAGGCTAAATCCAATCAGATTAGTTCTGTAAAAAATTATACTAAAAACAAAAAACTAATTTCAAAGAAAAAGTATAGAGCGATTGATATCGTAACCTGAACCAAAGTTTTCCTCAAAAACTGTGAAATTAGAAGTGGCTATCATAATCTTTCAGTGGTTCAAACAAGGCTCTTTAATTACATGTATTGAACAATTATAAATGTAAAATAATTACATATCATAAGTTCAACCTTATAATTTAGAGCAGCTTCATATTTCTCGCTTTTCAGAATTTAGAAAAAAAAAAACACAAAGTTTATGGATACAGCAAGGATACTGCACATTTCAATAATTTTACAATAAAAGAAGCCTTGATCTAGTAAGCGTGTAGCATGACTCAGCATTTTCCATGCACACGTGGTGGGCTCAGTAGACAAGGCTTTGTGAGGGATTGTCCCGTCTCGAGTTACACTTCTAGCCCTAAAAAAGGAAACTGTGATCAAACCTTACCCAAAATACTACCGCAAAAGGTAGCTAAATTGAACCCTATTCTTATGCATTATAACCCATCTTCTATTATGATACACTAACAGCATGAAGATATCACGAGTGGCTTTGATCCCTGTCAGAATGTAAACCATAATCAAATATTATCACATACATGTATATCTTTCTTGACCAAGCTTTAAAAGACTTAATGAGCACCATACTTCTAATTCTATGTTGATAATCTATTGTACCTAATGCTGAGGCAACTGCCTACAGTATGTAGATTCTACATCAGTGTTCAATTGATTCTCCATGTACATAACAGTGTATGTATGTGAGCTCAATATAAAGCCATTCTCTTCACAAACCAATCTCTGCCATTAGGAGCTTCTAAAACTAAACTGTTCATTTAAAATTATTTTATTCCTTACTCATGTTGGAAATTCTGTTGTCTTTAACATAATTTTCACATCCGTAATACTGGCACAGCATTTTAAAATCTGAACAGAAAAGATTTGCACTTAAATAATTTCTTATCAATTGCCTTTGCTTGGCTAATGAATAATCAATAATCAAGAACACATCGCTTTAGATTTAAACAGAGAAAATATGCTCTTTTGAATTGATCTATTGACATCTTAGAGAATGAGAGATTTGGAGTTGCAGTTGTATAACTTGTTTAAGAGGAAGGATTTAGCTGTGAAGTGAAGAAAGGGGGAAGAAATTCAGTTGACTTTCCTGGAAAACCATGTAAATTAAAAGGCCCAAATATTCAATCTCAGAATTAAGCTACTGTGGTTCTTTATAAAATGATAATATAGGAAATAAAACAAAAGCCAGAATAATCATATTGTAATGTATTTTCAAATCCTCAACCAATAATTTAAAAAGATTTACATCACCATGAATTCTTATTTTAACGTGAATCTTTCCCAATGACTGAAAAAAAAAAAAAGAGAGAAAATAACAAAAAACAAGACATCAGTCACCACATTTATATATATATATATGTTACTGAAATAGATGAAAGATCTTAACTCACTAGCCTTACAAGCTACAGCATGATTACATTTGTAACACATGACCCATACATATTGCATAATGAAAAAGTTTAATTGTTTTTCACTGTAATTTGAAAAAAAAATGTATTATAAAGCAAATTTCACCATCACTCCAGAAAGTCAAAAAGTATAAGAGAACTATAATAACTTAGGCAGCTATCTATACAAGGAGCCATTCAATATAAAAACTACAGAACAATGTATTACACAGTCCACTTGTATCTTACGTTCAATGTATTCGAAAGATATAGAACTTTAAAGGGCACCTTCAATTTTATTGGAAAATGATGAGTGATTAATTGCCATCAAACCCATTCCCTGCATAGGGACCTTACACCTACATTTGGGTACTTTCATCAAACTCTCATGCATCATACAAAAAACATACATTTAAATGAAATTTTAATTCAACAAAAACGTTAAGGCCCAGTCATATTTGTCCCCAGGTGTTAAGGATCAGTAGTGCAATGCACTACTTTCTCGTTATTATGAAAGACTCATCCATTATACATTCACCTGCTGGACTAGGATGCCATGGGTAAAATTAGAGGCTCTTTGTAGTTAACGGTAAAAACATGTTTCCTTAACTCTATATCTTTCTGATAACCATGTAGCCCATGGAATTAAAGTCAATGAAATAAATATGTGTACTTACAAAATGAAGAAGTTTCAAAATAGATTCCATTGAGGCTGACTAGTCTTTCTTATATTTTATACAGAGCAACAGAATAACCACACCAGTAATGCTTTTGGTTACAGACTTACATAAAAGTTATTGTTTTCTAGAGAGAGAGAGATGAAAATGCAACATCTCAAGCAGCATTTTTTATAACTTGTGTAAAGCTTCATCACCTTGATGTCTTTAAATGATTAATAATGACAGAAGCAGACTCAAAACAGGAACCTTGACGATGAATACAAGTAATTTTTTAAACTTTACACAAAAGATGAACAAGGTCTTTCAGTCTGCAACATGCATAATATCTTTAACGTACTCAATTCCTTTTGTTTGGTTGTATGAAACGAAATGTTCAGATTCTAAATTTTTTTCCACTGCTTTGTGACTAATGCATGTCATTAAATTGTTACCAGCCACTTCTCCTGTCCTAAGTAAAAAAAACATTTATCCTTTCTAGTGATATAATCACACATTAGTTGAGGCTTAAATACAGGAGGATGATGTGAATCCGGTACATATCACATCTTAACGACTGATCATGAAAACAACTCTTAAATAAATTACATAAATGACACTTTTATCTTAATTCACCTCAGTCTACTGTTACAAAAAAGTGTGTGCAGCAAAGATCAGAAGAAATAAAGTAACATTCTATGACATGTAACACATAGGTCAGAAATTAAGCGGCCGCTTCCTCAACTTCCACCATCTGTGCAACTTCTGCAGCCATTTTTGCAGCCAGTGTTGATGTATCTGGTTCCAAACTAATTAACCGATTACTTGATGCAGCCAAATCTGAGATTGATACACGTCCATTTTGGCGTATATACCTAGCAACGGCTTCTAGTTCCTCCACAGTGATGTAGATAAATTTTCCCCTATCATCAATAACCCCAGTGAGACAACCTTCTGCTTGGAGGTCTTGAACCCTTTGAATTACATCCTGAGAGAATATACAAGAGTCATAAACATAATTAAAACTCTTGAATTGAAAGTTATTTAAGGCCTGGTAAAAAAAAACGATCACATACAAGTAATTTCTATTTAAACATTTACTTACAAAGAACATGTACAAGTGCCATAAAAAAACAAACGAAAGCCTGAGAATATGATTAATCTTATTAAAGAAGGTCTGATTTCAGGAATTAGCCATCATTTTATAATAACTCAAAGTTGAAATAGTTATTTAGATCTAGTTTGGATTAGGTCTTTAACAATTTCTTATTTGTAAGAACTCTTTTAAGTGCACTGTTTCCTTGGAAAAAAGAACTAATGGTTTCTGTATGTTGAATATGATCAGACCCTTGAATACAAAAAAGGGGAAAAAAATTTTTTGTTGTAAACAATGACCCATCTTTGATGTGAGAAAAGAGTGACATATGTGTATCAAAGCCATAAAATGAGTCGTTTTGCCACAGACGACTACTTGAAAAAATGCCATTTTGCACAAGAAGGCTTGAAATCCTCGATATTTAAAGTGATTTTAGTTGTAAAACAATATCAAAGTTAGAAATTAGAGCAGTATAAAAAGCAGAAATTTTAAGGTTTCATAAGGATTTGTCCAAATATTTCTCTGCCATAAAAAGACTCATTTCGGGGCATCCCTACATGTATATGATTTGCACAAATGAACAAAATAAATAAGCCTAACTCGATGGAATCAACATTTTGGAAAGTTTCCACCTCATTACCATTATGGAAACTGCTACTGAAATATATTGATGAATTACAAAAAAAAAAAATCCACTTCATCACCATTACGGAAACTGCTACTCAAATATATACATGAATTAAAAAAAAAACCCAAAAAAACCTACCTCATTGAAATACCGCATAAAACATTTCAGTCTTTTAATACAAACTCAGGGTTAAAAAAACTTTTTTTAGCTTTGGAATTAAGCAAAATCATAGTCAGAATAAGGACTACACATTTTTTATACATTGCAATTTGAACTTCGTTTAAAAAAGGCGTATTTTCAAGAGAAAATGGAATTAGCTTATTGACTCAAAAAGTTTCTGAAGCGTACATGTTGGTGACTGTAAATGTATAAATGAGACTTTTCATTTGTTTTCAATATTTACTTAGGTTTTTCACCTACCAGTATCTAGAAACAATTAAATATCACATGATTACCAGAGCCAAAGAATTTCAGTATCATTATCCTTACCCTAAGAGACCAGACCTTACACTAAAGAGAAAATCATATACCTGTGTTTTCAATTTGAAATGTCCAGCTAAATCTTCCAACATCACAACTTTTGTTTCCTGTCGAATAAAAAAAAGAAGTCAAGGCAATCAAACATTTTACTTCAGCTTTAACTTTAATAGTTGCAGTTGTGTGACATAATATGAAAAAAAATCATTTTCTTAGACCATGAATGAAAAATAGTTGTACATATGAACTGCATGAAAGCAAAAATTATTGAGACTATAAAAAGTATCAGATTTCTGCATACATATTCTGCAGAAGCCCTAAAAATTGCAGTCAATAACACCCCCTCCCATATTTTATTCCCTACTGCACATTAAAAAAAAAAACATCAGCATAAGTAAACACATTAAAAAAGCAAAACTTTGAAATATGTACAATTAATAACACCTTCACCAATGGTTTAATGCAGTCAAATAAGTTAATAAAACAAATGGATTCACATAAGATATTCTTAAAAGATAAGCCTGTATACCAAAAACAAAAAAAAATAAAGAAAGCCATGAGCAAAATTTACTCAATACACTAGAAGATAGTGATATTCAACTGGTTAACATGTTTACAGCTGGTCTACTAATCTACCCAGTACAGTAGCAGATAGTGATATTCAAATGGTTCACAAGATGTCAGCTAATCTCCTATTTTTGTCTCTTACAAAGGAAAACCAAATGCAATTTTATTGCAAAACAAAAACGCCAACCTACCGAGTGAAATAATTCAATTTTTAAAAAGCTACACCATAAAATCGAGTCTTATTTCCTAATACATGTTTTATTTATAAGGAACTTTTGAAACTCTGATCCTAGAATATCTTTCAAGGTAGTTTCAGGAGATCAAATACATCTTAAAGAAAATTACAAACTAAACTCACCTTTATATAATTAATAAACTGGGCCAAAAGAGATTCACTCTGAAATAAAGCAAATGACCCTCAATTTAAGTCTTATTGGGAAGAAAAAAGACAAATTCAATTTATAAAACACCATCAGTTATCAAATTTCTTTACATCTACAATGCATAAATTGTTGCACAGATAAGGAAACCAAAACTATCTTAAATTCTATGAAAACCTAAAAAAAATTTTTAGCAATTGAAATGCTTTGGATAGTTAACAGATGCTAAGTTATAAAACCATGCTATCATTAACAGCATATTGACAAATGCTTAGAGACACAGTTTTGATAAGTTAAGTTAACATTTTTTCGCCTACATGTGCTTTGACATGCACATTTTGAATTTACAACTTCTTAAGCAACCAGTTATCATTCTTATTGAAGGTGGACAACCAACATCTTTATCTATATTACAACCTTAGTACAAATATTAGTCACTTTACTATACGAAAATACACCCTTGAAACATCTTTAAAAAAAAGGGCTTCAGAAAGTGATTGCAAGGTAGGACATATTTTTTAAACATTTATCCTATAAGTGTATGATTACATATATTGCATATGTAATGTAATAAAAATGTATGAGACTCACATTTAAATCAGCCTCTGCTTCACCTTCTCCTTCTTCATCTACTGAAAACATTTCCTTCATTTTCAAGTACTCTTCATGATCCCTCTTTTCTTGTTCTTCTTTTTTAATTCTTTCCTCTTCCTCCTGGAGAAACAATATTCAAAGTGATTAGCCATTTATTTTGTCTAAGTATAGAATTGTATACATTAGCAAGGGGAGATTGATTGAAACAATTGCAAAATTTTAAGAAAAATAATTCACGTATCCCGCATTTCTTTGTTCTAGGCCCAAAAATTCATCAAATTTTAAAGTTTCAATTTTGATACATAATTCAAAGCACTTTTATATCACTGCATCATTTTTACACATCCACATAAAATTATCTGATACACTGAATTCTCATATTCTATTGATTTTTAATGCACCCGTCTCAGTAGATATACTTTTAAAACAGCAATAAAATAAACAGAAATGAATGGTCCATAAGACAGTATCAAATGTCACTGCAAGCAAAACAAATTTGCTTTTTACAAAAGCCAGAAAAAAGTTGCTCATGAGATAGAAAGGGCACATTTCTTTGTTTCAAAGTTTAAAAGTAAACCTGAGGTAATGTATTTTGATATGATGAATCATCTGAAACAGTGAAAGTCAAGAACAGCTCAAAATTCCACTTTCATTTCCTTTTAAATAAAAACAAAACACAAAAATCTACATTTTTATTTTGCTAAATAATTATTTATAAATCTAAACTGAAAAATACCTCGTTCACTCAGGGCCAATTCAACCTTTGTTTACTGCTTGGTATTTTCCCTACTTGAGTCCCTTTTTTTTCTCTGCATTTTACAGACATAACTATTTTCCTACTAGATACAAATTAAAAAGCTCAAAACAAGCCTTCGCTCATGTAGAGAGGTGACAAGTGTATTACCAAATGATCAAAGTCAATTTTTTGCTCCCCTAGTCTGCTTTAAATAGACCATTAGAGGTCACAGGAGTTTGGTTCAGCATTCTAATATTTAACATATTGGATTGATTTTACACTGTACTTACAACCTGAGGGCAGAAAGTGTTTTGATAGATCTTTACAGTCAACTAAAAAATAAATAAAATATTAGTCCTAATATTAAGGGACTTACAACACTTAGGTCAGAAGGGAAGAAATGTGCACAAAAAGAAAAGTATCAGATTGACAGGTTTAAAAGACTGTCTCAAATTTTGTAACAACGTATCAAATACTGATTTGCTTTCAGTAATAAAACTTCTACGAACAACACATATTGTGATCAGTTCTATTGATTAAGAAGTTGCCGGTTACAAAATTCAGATGTGTGTTGTAGCAGTAATATCAACCTATGTAACAATAATATCCATTCTCTTGGAGTTGTTTATAGGGACTGATTGAAAACAATGATAAGAAAACCTTTTCTTACAAGCTAATTTTCCATCTGGTTAGAACAATTCTTTTACATGACATTAAACTCTAATATGCTTTAAACAAAAAAAAAAAAAGGTGGAAAGGGATTGACATGATCCCATAAAAATCAAGGTTTTTCTTACTTTTACTCTTCACGTTTTAGAAATACCTCAAGAGCTTCTTGTAATATGATATAAAAAACAAACAAACAAACTGATGAGAAATATTCCCAAAGTAACATTTTACTTACCCTAATTGCAGCTTCCTGTTTTTCAATTTCTTCTTGTTTTTTTCTCTGTTCATCCAGTTCTTGCTGTTTTTTTTTTCTCTCTTCACGCTCTCGTTCTTCTTGCTGCAAGCAGGAAATAATTCACAGCAAAATATACTCTGATTCAACAACAATAATTGAAGCAACTTAAATTGCCCTACCAGTGTAAAACTTTCACAAAGACATATTTTTACTTTGAAGAAACATGGTTGTAAAAAATTAAAATGGCAATTTTTCATAACTGTAAAAAAAAAAAATATGATAAAGTGATTAACACCTCTCTCATAGCTTTTTTTTCTGCCTTTTCTTGTAGCTTTTTCATTTTCTTTGCACCAATTTTTCCTTCTGGCTGGGGCACATCAATTGGATCCTCTTCATCCTCAAAATCTTCATCTGTTTGATGCCAAGAAAAATCATAACAAAAATTAGTAATGTGAGGATCTTAAACCACACCTATTTGATGTAAATTAAAGGAAGAAAAAATAATTAGAAAGAAAACAAGAAAATTTACAGCTATTTATTTTTTAAAGAAAAAAATGAATAACTGAATGTTGGTAAGTTCAGGCTCCTTTACCAACAAGTGCACAGACTGCTCTATCTGAGAGGATTTGTCACTATCAGTTGTCGCCACTGAGTTCTGTCCACAGCAACATTACATAAATGTAAGTGAATGCATAGACTAGTGTGTACTTTTAATAATTTATCTTGGAACAGAAGTTAAAATAGTTTCCACATGACTGTTACAGGAAAACAAGCACATGCACCAGATTAGATATTGGTTCTTCCCTTTGATGTAATGTAGAAATTTAAGTTATTTATCTTTTTGACAGTTATTGCTAATACACAAACAGAATTAAAAAAAAAATTAAATACATTAATCTGAACTTTGTAATTAATACAATTGCAGCAGTTGAGAAAATAACTCCCTGACCAGAATCCTCTTCTCTCTGCCTCATTCTATTTGGCCTCTGTCGTCTTCTCATTCCCCGTGGCCCCTCAGCAGCACGACCCACACCTGGAGGACCTGCCCTGGCTGGAGCTTGTCTCCTTTCATTTTTGTCAGATGATGCTGTTGGCCAAAAAAATGGCACAACATTAATACATGTACTTAGTAACATATTGTATGACTTCTCACAAATCATCATAACATTAATATATAATATGTACTTGGTAACATAGTGCATGACTTCTCATAAATACTTCAATTTCACTCACGTTTTAAATGCTACATCCCTACTAATTCTAGAAAGACAATAAGGAAGTCTTGGATAAAGAACATTGGCATAATCCTGCTTTGTATCACTATTCTATAATCCATCATTCTGCTGCATTAGTTGAAAGCATATATCTCTTCTCAATACCTGCTTACTTTCAAACCAATAATTTCTATGACCGAGATGGTCTTTCAGGACTGCTGCAGAGGCATTGAGTCCAATTACTGATCTTTTCTAATGCATCAACCATGAACCTGTTAAACTAAAGCAGGTTTTGATCCAGTTTTGTAAATTTTGCATTCACGTCCAAGTAAGAATAGTGCAAAGCTTACAGGGCCAAATCCTAATGGGCTGCAAGGATTCAATACTGTTATTTTTTTTTTTTTGGACAGTGGCACAATTGTTTTTCATCATCTTTAGTTCTTTTAATCACCCAAGAACATAACTAAGCATTAACAATGCGCTTTTCCTCAATGATAGTTAAGTGTCTGCATCATCTTCTACGAGTTCAATTGGCTAAACTACAAGATGTCTGTTTTAAAATCACTCAGTATCTAAATTTTATTTATTCAAAGTATTGTTTTAATTTCATAGGTGGCAGCTCCAACAGACATTGGTGATTGTTTACCATCTCTTATTCATTATTACATGAAAAATAATAATATCTATGGTAAATAATTTTGCCCTAATGATAACTGAAGGTCTAGGCCTTGTAACACTAACAGGCCTGTTTTTTTTTTATAACATTTAAAATATTGTTTTCACGATTTGCACTTATATTCATAGAGATAGTTATTATAATTAATTTCAGTAGCCTAACTCGTTTGTTTCTGAAACAAATAACATCTTGCATAAGCCACCTTACCTTTTAAAGTTTTTTTTTATCAATAATAAAATAAAAGATATTAGACCACACAGGCCTATTTATAAAGTTTCAAACCCGCTCCGCACACAACTGTGTGTCCTTATATAACTACAACTAATGAAGCCTGCTGTGCAACTGAGAAAGAAAAATTATGTCCCATTGCTCTAGGCAGAGCAGTTGTATTGTTTAAATAAAACTGATATTGCACAGTTTATGTAATTTTAGGTGCTTTTCAGGAGATTTACTCTTTAAGGGGTGAAATTTGAACAACAGTGAAGGAAAAAAGGAGCAGTAAAAAACTAAAAACAAATTGATGATGATATTTGTTGATAAGTATAATCAATACTGTCACAGAGAAAAAAAAAAAAAAAAAGAATTTTGTATTTGAAACATTGAGGCCCTTTTAGTTCAAATTAAAAATGAAATCCAGGTCTTGGGAAAGCATCGATTTTGTAAGTCGAATGAACTTGTTCACAACTTGGTTGTTATACAGAAATATTTAAGAGTTAACATAATAATATTGTCAACTTAAGCAAAGAAAACAGGCATGATTTTGCTGAAGAAGATAGAACTCTAACAGTGACAACAAAAGAGAAGCAAAAGAATTAGATTTCACAGAGCCAAGAAAACTTGTTAGAGCTGGCTGGGCTAACCACTGCAAGACAGAAAGATGGAACAGAGAGCAGTAGCTCAGTATTTCTAATAAATCAATTAATCACTGTGTGTGGCAAAGAAAAGACTTTTTGTTTGTGCCCACATAGCTTTAAAATGAGTGTTTACAAGAATTCTTAAGAAGAGAATTAACTAAAAATTTTCCAGTTTATTCTTATCTAGCCATCATCCTGACATAATTTTCGATGTTTTTTCTAATCCTATCCGTACGTCGTGTTTTGCTATTGTACCCGTACGCCGGGGGTGACTTTGTGCTCCCACATGTTAAATAGACAAATAACTGATGTACATACTTAACCGTACGTCGGGGGTGACTTTGTGCCCCCACATGTTAAATAGACAATAAATGATGCAAACTTAACCGTACATCGTGTACAACAGTCTAGGCCCTAGGCTAGGTCTACACAAAGGATGCGAACGTGTCGTGTGATACAATGTGCGAGAAGGGATGATCAACAGGCATGCAGTCAAGATACTGTGATGTGATTGGTCAGCCCACTGATTAAATGAGGTGGAACTTACAACAGAGAGAGAGAAAGAGAGAGAGAGAGAGAGAGAGAGAGAGAGAGAGAGAGAGAGAGAGAGAGAGAGAGAGAGAGAGAGAGAGGAGGGGCGGGGGGAGAGGCACATTACGGGTGTTATTGTTAGGTCTAGATGGATAGATGGAGGCTCGCTACTTTATAACTGGATTTTTCCTCTGTAACCAAAAGCCCTGCTGTAGTCTTCTTTTACTATACCGGCTTACGGTAGTTTTTTAAATCAATAATCCTGGAATGATATTAGCCTAAGCTTAGTAAGAGGCAGCGATATTGCATTGGTCTGAATTATAAGTTGAGTTGATCTGGTCTGTAAAGGTCTGTCTGAGCCAATATGTAAAGTATAATTGAGACATATTATCCAATCCTCACATGGGTGTCTTATGGAGCCGAAAAATATTTTTTGCTATTTCGAAAGCGATTTGGCCCATGGTGGTGAGGACGACTTTATAGAAGAGCAGGTAGGTGAGGATGAAATGGATAGGGAAAGCGACTCTGAAGAGGATACGATTCCAAGGATATATATACAAGTTCTTCGGATGAACACTCTGAGGATGATGAGCATGACAACCCTTCAACCACTAGATATGGCCTTCTTGAGCAGAGAGGTGGAGGGTGGTGTTTCAACTGGCTCAGACAATCGTGACATGTCGCCAAGCTCTTATCCTGCACCCACCTCCTCGATTTTGCCTACTTCAGCACATTCTGACTTACCCAGCGAACTTCATGGGTATTACAAATCCAAAGATGGCAAAGTGTGGTGCAAGAATGCACCCGAACCCACAAAAACTTCTTCCAGGAATATATTTAGACCACCAATCAGGCATGTCATAAATCCAAAAAACAGGCATACAGCTGGTGCTGCATATAAAAAAATTCGCCAATGCCAAGATGATTGAAAGAATTGCAAAATGCACCAACAAGGAAGGGTAGAGAATTCAAGACTACAATTCTGTGGAGTAAAACAGAGGGCAACCCACTGGTAATGGCATGCTTTAGTACAGATCGTTTTCTAAAGCTTAGCAACCACCTGAGATTCGATGACAAGGAAACGAGGAGTCAAAGAAGAGAGAAGGATGCCTCTGCACCTTTACTAGACCTATGGGAAAACTTGAGCAGAGAATATGTGCCTTGGCTGACTCTCACCGTAGCAACTCATGCCTTGGAGAGGGCGATGTGCATTTTTACAGTACTTCCCATCAAAGCCGGATAAGTATGGGATTAAAATTTTCTGGATTTGCGATTCCGAGAATGGTTTCCCTCTTCACGGAGATCCTTACCTGGGACGAAACGGGCAAAAGAGGGAAACAAACATTGGGGGGAATACTGCTATAGCTCTAGCATTGCCTTACTTTGGTAGTGGCAGAAACCTAACAGTAGACAATTTCTTCACGGACATGGAATTAAGTGCACATCTCCTATCCAACAATATGACACTTGTTGGAACAGTATGGAGGAACAAACGTTTTTTGCCACAAGAGTTTCACTCTGGACAAGGACTAAAGAAGGGAGATGCCATCTTCAGCTTCCAAAAGGAAACCACAATTGTTGCGTATAAATCAAATAAAAAAAAGCATGTTGCTGTGTTGAACAACGATGCATCACGATGACAATTTTGATGTAGAGACAAGGAAACCAGAGACTGTGATGCCGTACAATGCCACAAAAGGAGAGGTAGATAGCATGGACCAAATGTGTCATGCAGTTACCACCAAGCGGAAAACAAACAGGTGGCCGATGTTACTGTTTTACAACGGACCTTGCATCTAAAGCTGCGCTTGTCGTCTGGCGCAAAGTTAACCCCTCCGACAAGCTGTCAGACGAAGAAAGAAGAGCGCTCTTTAATATTACAGTCGCTGAGGAGCTGGTAAGACCTCAGCTTGAACGTAGACAGATTATGAAGAACTTGTCTAGACATTTGAAGTTCACCATCAACACAGCCCTGCGTCAGCACCCAACAAAAGCTTAAGTTGGAGAGGTCTCTACCCCTGACAACAGAAAGCGTGGTCAGTGCCATCTTTGTCCCAGACATCGGGATTTGAAGACAACAATGCGTTGCTCCATGTGCAAGAGAAGTGTTTGTTCCACCCATTCAAAAAAAGACAAACAGTCTGTCTCTCCTGTCAAGAATAAGACAAACTTTTTTCTCCAGAGAACAAAGGTATGCCTACAAGGTGTTAAACTGTCATCCTCCTTTGCTTCAGTATCATCACCATCCTTTTCTCCTCATCCTTTACCTGAGTATTATAACAACCAATCATCCTTTCGTCATCATCAGTATTCGTTACCATCAACACTATCATCATCATCCTTACCAACACCAATATCATCCTTTCCTCATCATCAGTACAGCCCATACCAGTATTCGTCACCATCCTCATCAACACCAATAGATCTATCAACCTTTCGTCATCAGCAGTATTCGTCCCCATCAACAATTTCATCATCATCATCCTTATCAACACCAATATAATCCTTTCATCATCAACAGTGTACTATATATATATACATGTATTCATCATCATACTTTTGTCACCACCAACAATATCATAGTCATCGTCAGTTTTCATCACCACCAACAATACACCTATCATCATCCTTATCATGTTATCAATACTAATATCTACCTTTCACCACCAACAATATACTATATATACATGTATTCATCATCGTCCTCATCAACACCAATATCATCCTTTTGTCCTCATCATCAGCATCCTTTATAGTCTTCAGTATAATGTGACCGGCTGAGACAGGAGTCCTGGTATCCTCGCACTGTCTCTTTGCAGCAGCACGTAAAATTGTCAGACTTTAGTCTTGGGACCCGTCCAAATATAGCCTATAAAGCGTGGTATCGAATAATGGGGTGTCTGCGTCATCCCTGAAGTACGGATAGGAATGAATCTCAGCTGTTGTCTTTACAGCGGCGGGGTGTCTGCGTCACCCCCGGTGAACTGATAGGAATATCATAGTTTTCTTGCCTCTTTAGTAGGTGGGGTGTCAAAAAAGTCACCCCCATTCCAAAAAAATAGGAGGTTGTAGAAATGACCTCTGGTCAGTTTCATTTCAAGATTTTGTCTATAATTCTGGTGTTATTTATCAAAATGAATTTTTGAGGGATACTGAAAATTTCAATATTATATTCCGATTCTAATTATTTTAAAGCTAATAAAAATGACCCCTGGGGTATCAAAATCACCCCCAAGGTACGGATAGGGTTAATTACCATTTTTTATGCACACAGCATTATTTTTAGGCATTGCTGACTGATTTACAGGCAGAGATTAAACTGATCGTTGTATTTTGTGCACAGTTACAATGGTGATGTTTATTACTCTTTTTAATTTAAATTTATAATCACAACAATAAATCGGCCAGCTAGCCTCAATAACTCATTTAAATACACGCAATGAATCCTTGAGGTGCATAGCCAAGATTCCCTCCTTCAAAGCCAAATTACTTTTTATAAAATCATGTTTGTTTTTAATTATCTCATTATTTTACAATGTGGTAAATACATAGTGCACCACCACTCCTGCAGGTCTTTTTTTCTGTAGGACTTCCATTTACATTGACTGTATATTAAGATATGATATAGGATTTATGATGCCCTTAACTTTCTTAGATAGTTAAAATTTTTTTCTTCTTTATTACCCAAGGATACAAAAAAAAAAACTCAACCCAAAACAAGCCCAATCATTTTATGGCCTGATCGAACAAAGCCCTCTTTACCCATTCGGAAGTTCTTACCTTTTTTTGTAGCTTCTTATAAGTAGATCTAGTTTCAATTTCATAATAAGGTCCATAGCAAAAAATCGAGCGACTATCATTTCATTTATTTCAAGGTGTACGTCTATCTTTAAATTCTGCCATCTCTGTCCGAACGGAAAGGTGATTAATTATTCTTAAATTGAAAACCTTGTTTTTGTTGCAAGAGGAAATTTATGATCGATGAAAATAGATAATTTTTAGTTCTAACATGAAAAAAATTAGAATATTGGTCATAAATTGGGCTAGATCTCTAGATCCAGAAAAAAGCAATACAACTTCTAGGCTTAATTATAATGCCTATGGTTCTAGAATCTAGATCCATATCAATTTTAGACCTTGGCGCACAGGTTACATTACCCTTCTCGGACTAGGTAGACTATATATCCTCTAATTATCATCACTTACATTGAGTGAATTTATTTATCAGAGAAACAACGAGCATGATAAAAACCAGCGAAATCGCCACCACCGCATAAGCAGTTGCAGGATCAACTGCCATCTTGGAAGATAGAATAGAAAAACTGAAAGTAGTCTGATTTAAAGACGATGATTATCAAAATGATAGAAGTGTTTTTACGTGTTGATCTAAATATTTTATTAATGGATTATACATTTTGTTTTTTAAACATCTATTATAAAAGTGTAATAATGTATAAAATATCTTTTTAAGTAACATAAATTCCATTCAGGAAAAATAAACGAATAAACCATTTATCTTAACCAAATTGGCATAAAAAACGTATATCTCGGAAGGAGTTAGAGATGTAAACTTGTCTCCAGACTTAGGCCTCGAAGCTTTTGAAAGCCAACTTATGTGGTATGGGCTGCATATAACACCGCCTAAAAGCATAAAGTTTACTTCCGTCAGTAAGGCGCATTTAGTTGTTTTTTTTGTTGGTTTTGTTTGTTTGGTTTTTTGTTTTTTTTTTTGTTTCGTCTTGTTTTTTTTTAACAGTATTTGATTAAGTAAACACGATTTCTTACTTGTTATAACAATTACCAAGACTTTATCTATAAACTTCATTTTAAAGTGACAATTATTATAATCAATTTGGCTAGAGGGATTATTTTGACCTCCTCGACTGCTCTACACACACATGTAATACACGATACCATTAGGCCTACACCCAAGAGTTAAATTTAAAATATAGAACTATCTTTAGTGTCTTTCGACATAACGTTAGAATCTAAAATGTTCGTTTCAGGTTTGCGTGTTTGTAAAGTTTATTATGGTTATGTAATAAATGCCTGTGCCCACCTACGAATATGTATGCATACAGCATGTTTATGGGTGCATTATAAATGGTGCACAGACGCATGTGGAATAGTATGGTAGCAGATATTTTGAAAACTCTTGTAGTTCTCTCGAAGAATATTATAAACTTCTTAAGATAATAATGACGCAAACTGAGTCTCTTTCTTAAGACATAGTTTTTCTCCGGACGAATTAAACCCCAAGTATCTCAAACTTGTCTAATATTTGTTTTTACGATTTTTTCCCTTACTGGACTAAGTTATTTTTGTTAGCAGATGTGATTAAAGGATCACAAGAAAACTTTAAAGATTCTGATGCAGAGCGAACGCAAATAGACTATGAAACAAAAAATGAGGTATTATGTTCACCCACGCTGGAATAATGATCACACCCTGAGAATCAAAGGCTAAATAAAAAAAGAAAAAAACTTCTGAAATGTCTATTCTACTCGAAAAAGGATCACCATGGAAGACATGAAGCCAACCCCATCAAACGAAAGGAAGCCAGGTTGAACAACCCTCCCCTCCTCCTAAAAAAAACAAAAACAAAAAAATAAACAAGCAAACAAACAAACCCCTCCCCTCTAATTCTCTATCCCTCTCTCACTGTCATCATCATCATCACCATCACCATTATCATCATCACCATCACCATCATCATCATCATCATCATCATCATCATCATCATCATCGTCATCAACATCATCATCATCATCATCATCATCATCATCATCATACTTATCACTTCAACCTTCAACACCGCCGTAGTCACCAACATCATCGGCCACATCATTATCAAAGCCATTACGATACCTATCATCATTCTTTCTAGGTTAGCCTATCAGTGACCGTACTTTTTTCCGACAGCATCTCTTTGCATGGTGAAACTATTGGACTTTATTAAAAAGTTAATACAAAATTGCATTTGAAGTTTAACGAGCTATATTTTGTAATAAGCTATCACTGGACTAAGATTAAACCAGATCGTGGCTCATGGTCAACTAGGCTTGGAAAATATCCGGTAAGCCAAGCGATCATAATTCCTTTTTTTCCGCCCTAAGTAAAAGAGCTAGAGGGAACAGTTAACAAATTTTGTAAAATCCAAATCTATCCAAACCGATATTATTAAACATTCAAATTCATGTTGGTTTAAATAACTGCGAGGCTAAGAATTTCCACAAGGCAGTGCACTTTTACGGAATCAATGCGAAAATTCGCAGCTTTCTGATACGCGTTTAAAAGGACCTAAAAACAGATTGGACAAGAAAAACATGTTACTGCTCATATTGACTGTAACATTTTAAATCACTGTTTGTTTGTTTTTCTTTTAGAAGTTTTTTGCAGTCGGAGAAAATTAAAATGATAGAAGAAAAAGAAGTTACCTATAAAGAACAAGAAAATGGGAAAACGAAGTATCATAATGACCGAATAAGAGAATAGTAACAGTGGCAACCATGGGTCGTAACAGCAGTTACCATAGCAATAACTTTACCAAATAAGACAACCCGGTACCCTTCAAAAAGGAAAGAAATCCGGCATCTTTTTTTCCCGTAAGAGATCACCCTGGATCATAACCTTATGAAAATTGGAAACGGTTTCGCAGATGACCAACGTAGAAGATGTTAAATTACTCTTAGAAAAATATCTTAGAAAGGCTTCTAGGTAAGGCCATAAAAAGGATCTAGGAGTCTTAAATGGTATTTATTTAGAATCTCAGAAGGCATCATGGCAAGAGTTCGAGTAGACCACAAGGCATGAGAAAAAAATTACAAAGTGCACAAACAGTTTATTTGCAAAGCTTGTGACGCTATCTACCTCGAATCAAAGGGAGTAAATTAATGCATTAATTATCTTTGCTATGTCAACCGATACAATTATTCCCACTTAAAAACATATCCTTAGTGGAGTCTGAAAATTCAAGTTTGGAGCTGTTACACAGAAGGATTCATCTCCTCCACAGGGTAAAAATACAGAGAGGATTTCAATGTGAACCAAACAATATGTAATGTCGAATGCTGGAAGAAAGTTAAGCAGGATATTAGTGAGACCAAAATAACTTTTTTTTTATCATTAGTGACGCAGCATGCTCGAAAATTTAAAAGAGGAAAAAAAAAAAACATTGCAGAATGTCAGTGTAACCAAAAACAAGCATAATAAATAGTGCTGAAAGAGAGGTAAAATGCCGGTAAAACTCGGCATAGCTAAATGAAGCATAAATTATGGTAGAGATCGGAATGAAATGCAGAATGTCGGCATAACTAGATAGCGATATAGGAGAGAGCTGGAAGAGAGTCCAAACGCCTGCCTAAAAAAGATGTAGACCGAAAGAGAGCGAAATAAAATTATGTTACAATTAATAGAATATAATTTTAGAATTTTATCAACGTAGATCAAATGTTCTACAAAATTCGGAGTTTTATAGGTGTGCTAAATACTGAAAACATTGTGATCTAAAATTTGAGTTTATTATCAGAAAAAGCACCTTTAACAGTATAAGAAGGACCATTTTTTTTTAATGCTAGTTATTCAGTTAATCCATCATTTTCAATAATGGCTCACTAAAACGAAATGTATACAAATAATTATAATAATTATAATAAAAAAACAACAACCATGTAGCCTATATTGTAATCATTGCTTCCACAGCCAATATAATTTGATCAAGGCACGAGAGCATACATAATTGTTTCACATGATTCTGGTGCAGCCAGATCGATGCTAACACCATTTCTGTTTTCTGACACATAATGAGCCACTTGAAATGTGGTGGGACCATTTCCAAGCCACACGTAAAACATGTCCATAAGCCTAGCAAAGGTATTGTTTTTCTCTTGAAAATCGGAACTCAAAGAAGAATTTGTCGTAGGCATACGCACGAACACATACACGGCACTTTAAATAAAGTTTAATGAAAAAGAAAAAGAAAGTTAGCTTTCGCAACAGTAGCAAGAATAACATCAGCACTAAGCACAACAGCAACTGCAGCATGAGAAGCAACAACTAGATCAACAACAACACATTGTTAAATTAACAAAACAACAATAACAATAACAGAAACAGATAAAGTAACGATAACAGCAATAAAAGCAACAACCATAAAAATTATCAAAACAACAAAAGCAAAGTTGATTGCGACGGAAATGGAAGCATCAACAACAACAAAAATAATCAATAAATAAGCCTAACACTTGTTGTTTTTACTTTCAAACGGATCATTAAGTTTTTGTGTGTTTTTATTATTCTCGGTTTGGCGGGCTCCAAAAGTATCTTGCCAGCCCTCTCTTCAGCTGCGACTTTCCGTCTCCCCGGCAGACGAGAGTGAGTGAGCTTTGCTAAACCTGTCCAAGCTAGACTGAGGTGAGAAGAGAAGCTTGGTGTAGAGCGGCGCATTGCCCTGTGGTGGCTGCTACACAGATTCTCCTACAGTCTTTGTTGGATGCTTTATTACTACGTTACAATAAACATAATACTTTACTAGCAACATGTAAGTGATTACCATAGTTCTAGCAATACATAATTCTCAGGTTTTAGATTCACTTCAGCTTTATGTTGCTTTGTGCCTGTCGTAATTATAATACTGTGTAATTCCAAATGAAATGTTGGACAGTGAAGATTGATGATTCAACTTGCTAAATAACATCAAAACATCGCGCAAACAGTCGCAAATTCGTGAGTATCATAAGATAAAATCATATTCCATAATTATGCAACCAGTTTCTATTTCTTAACAAACTTGAGCGAAATAGCGTTATCGTATTGTTAGTGTGGGCCTGATCGATTAAGACAGAATAGTTTTTGAAAAAAAAAACACAATGTGACTAATTACTATTCATTTTGGTTTAGCCATGCATTTTTGTTTAAACTTTTTCGGATTTTACAGTGCTTACAGTATAAAACATTCAAGGACAAAGATCATCACGTGGCGTCGAGATAAAAAGAAATATGTCTAATTAGCACCAATTTATATCAAACTTATAAGCAAAAGGAAATTAAAGCCTATTTACTTGGCTGTAAAATTCGGATTCTACATCATAAAAATTCGAAGAGGATTTCAATAAATTTTTTTACTCGCTTATTTTGTTGAACATTTTTTAGAATAAATATACTTCAAAGGCTTAAGCTGATCTCCAGCCCGCTGATGCTTCCATATAAGCAAGCGATATTGTCAGCTGATGGATTTTTAACGTAAAAAAAAAAAAAAACGACATTCGAAACAGAAAGTCAAATGACATTTGCACAGCTAATATATACCAACCTTAAAGCATCCGAATTGTATTTTTATGTTAATGCGATTACAAAAAGAAATGCAAATTTTCTTTTTTTTTAATACAAAGACGCTGCTTTCTAAAACTAATTCTTGTACATGGCTGCAGGAAAGCGAAAGCGAGTACAAAATGTCTCTAAGTTTATACATGAAAAAAGGCGGGGAGAGGAAGAGGAAAGCAATGACAGAGAGAGAGAGAGAGAGAGAGAGAGAGAGAGAGAGAGAAAGAGAGAGAGAGAGTGGAGAGAGTGATTGTGTGTGTGTGAGAGAGAGAGAGTGGAGAGAGTGATTGTGTGTGTGTGTGTGAGAGAG
The DNA here is from genome assembly GCA_033675545.1 of Elysia crispata. Classification (NCBI taxonomy): domain Eukaryota; kingdom Metazoa; phylum Mollusca; class Gastropoda; family Plakobranchidae; genus Elysia; species Elysia crispata. The sequence goes on along the minus strand of JAWDGP010006323.1, from coordinate 1,934,796 downwards.
AGAGTGGAGAGAGTGATTGTGTGTGTGTGTGAGAGAGAGAGTGGAGAGAGTGATTGTGTGTGTGTGTGTGAGAGAGAGAGTGGAGAGAGTGATTGTGTGTGTGTGTGTGAGAGAGAGAGAGTGGAGAGAGTGATTGTGTGTGTGTGTGTGAGAGAGAGAGTGGAGAGAGTGATTGTGTGTGTGTGTGTGAGAGAGAGAGTGGAGAGAGTGATTGTGTGTGTGTGAGAGAGAGTGGAGAGAGTGATTGTGTGTGTGTGAGAGAGAGAGTGGAGAGAGTGATTGTGTGTGTGTGTGAGAGAGAGAGTGGAGAGAGTGATTGTGTGTGTGTGTGTGAGAGAGAGAGTGGAGAGAGTGATTGTGTGTGTGTGTGAGAGAGAGAGTGGAGAGAGTGATTGTGTGTGTGTGTGTGTGAGAGAGAGAGTGGAGAGTGTGTGTGTGTGTGTGTGTGTGAGAGAGAGAGTGGAGAGAGTGATTGTGTGTGTGTGTGTGAGAGAGAGAGTGGAGAGAGTGATTGTGTGTGTGTGAGAGAGAGAGTGGAGAGAGTGATTGTGTGTGTGTGTGAGAGAGAGAGTGGAGAGAGTGATTGTGTGTGTGTGTGAGAGAGAGAGTGGAGAGAGTGATTGTGTGTGTGTGTGTGAGAGAGAGAGTGGAGAGAGTGATTGTGTGTGTGTGTGAGAGAGAGAGTGGAGAGAGTGATTGTGTGTGTGTGAGAGAGAGAGTGGAGAGAGTGATTGTGTGTGTGTGTGTGAGAGAGAGAGTGGAGAGAGTGATTGTGTGTGTGTGTGAGAGAGAGAGTGGAGAGAGTGATTGTGTGTGTGTGTGTGAGAGAGAGAGTGGAGAGAGTGATTGTGTGTGTGTGAGAGAGAGAGAGTGGAGAGAGTGATTGTGTGTGTGTGAGAGAGAGAGTGGAGAGAGTGATTGTGTGTGTGTGAGAGAGAGAGTGGAGAGAGTGTGTGAGAGAGAGAGTGGAGAGAGTGATTGTGTGTGTGTGAGAGAGAGAGTGGAGAGAGTGATTGTGTGTGTGTGAGAGAGAGAGAGTGGAGAGAGTGTGTGTGTGTGTGTGTGAGAGAGAGAGTGGAGAGTGTGTGTGTGTGTGTGTGTGAGAGAGAGAGTGGAGAGAGTGATTGTGTGTGTGTGAGAGAGAGAGTGATTTGTGTGTGTGTGAGAGAGAGAGTGGAGAGAGTGTGTGTGTGTGTGTGTGAGAGAGAGAGAGTGGAGAGTGTGTGTGTGTGTGTGTGAGAGAGAGAGAGTGGAGAGTGTGTGTGTGTGTGAGAGAGAGAGTGGAGAGAGTGTGTGTGTGTGTGTGAGAGAGAGAGTGGAGAGTGTGTGTGTGTGTGTGTGAGAGAGAGAGTGGAGAGAGTGATTGTGTGTGTGTGTGAGAGAGAGAGTGGAGAGAGTGATTGTGTGTGTGTGTGAGAGAGAGAGTGGAGAGAGTGATTGTGTGTGTGTGAGAGAGAGAGTGGAGAGAGTGATTGTGTGTGTGTGAGAGAGAGAGTGGTGGGAGTGTTTGTGTGTGTGTGTGTGTGAGAGAGAGAGTGGAGAGAGTGATTGTGTGTGTGTGAGAGAGAGAGTGGAGAGAGTGATTGTGTGTGTGTGTGTGAGAGAGAGAGTGGAGAGTGTGTGTGTGTGTGTGAGAGAGAGAGTGGAGAGTGTGTGTGTGTGTGTGAGAGAGAGAGTGGAGAGAGTGATTGTGTGTGTGAGAGAGAGAGAGTGGAGAGAGTGATTGTGTGTGTGTGAGAGAGAGAGTGGAGAGTGTGTGTGTGTGTGTGTGTGAGAGAGAGAGTGGAGTGTGTGTTTGTGTGTGTGTGTGTGAGAGAGAGAGTGGAGAGAGTGATTGTGTGTGTGTGTGAGAGAGAGAGTGGAGAGTGTGTGTGTGTGAGAGAGAGAGAGAGTGGAGAGAGTGATTGTGTGTGTGTGAGAGAGAGAGAGTGGAGAGAGTGATTTGTGTGTGTGTGAGAGAGAGAGTGGAGAGAGTGATTGTGTGTGTGAGAGAGAGAGTGGAGAGAGTGATTTGTGTGTGTGAGAGAGAGAGTGGAGAGAGTGATTTTGTGTGTGAGAGAGAGAGAGGAGAGAGTGAGATGTGTGTGTGTGAGAGAGAGAGTGGAGAGAGTGATTGTGTGTGTGAGAGAGAGAGAGTGGAGAGAGTGATTGTGTGTGTGTGTGTGTGAGAGAGAGAGTGGAGAGAGTGATTTGTGTGTGTGAGAGAGAGAGAGTGGAGAGAGTGATTGTGTGTGTGTGTGTGAGAGAGAGAGTGGAGAGAGTGATTTGTGTGTGTGAGAGAGAGAGTGGAGAGTGTGTGTGTGTGTGTGTGAGAGAGAGAGATTTGAGAGAGTGATTTGTGTGTGTGAGAGAGAGAGAGAGTGGAGAGAGTGTGTGTGTGTGTGAGAGAGAGAGTGGAGAGTGTGTGTGTGTGTGTGTGAGAGAGAGAGTGGAGAGTGTGTGTGTGTGTGTGAGAGAGAGAGTTATTAATCTCATTATGCCATAACTTTATTTTGGAGATTTCTATCCATAGCTATTGCGCTGATGAATGATGCAAGGACTCGTTCCGGTATCACTAACACCCCAGGGGTGTAATGAACCTTTAAGATGCGCTCTCTGTTTCCACCTCTTTCTCTCTCTCTCTCTCTCTCTCTCTCTCTCTCTCTCTCTCTCTCTCTCTCTCTCTCTCTCTCTCTCTCTCACACACACACACACACACACACACACTCTCTCTCTCTATTATTCCTTTATTTTCCTCCATGAGCTCTCTTCCAATCTCTCCCTCTCTGATCACTTTCGTTCTCTCTCTCTCTCTCTCTCTCTCTCTCTCTCTCTCTCTCTCTCTCTCTCGCTCTCGCTCTAAATTGTCTCCTCACATGTCTCTCATACAGTTTATCTCTTAAAAAGCAATGTTTCTATATACACTTTGTTTTGTAATTTTTTCTATCTATATCAGAAGAAGTCCAGCAGATATATTAATTTCTTTACAAGGCCAGCTACCCAAAGCGTTTTAACGTCCTATACTTCTATTAGCTGACCCGATCATTGAGTCAGTAGCGTAAACGAGCCAGGTCGTAGAAATAATATATTGATTGATTACATCTCTGGCTCATTATCGGATCCATCCAAAATAAACAAGGAAAAAGAAATCTTTTCTCCCCCGCCCCCTCCCCCCTCTCTCTCTCTCTCTCTCTCTCTCTCTCTCTCTCTCTCTCTCTCTCTCTCTCTCTCTCTCTCTCTCTGCGATCGTTTTGGCTACCGCCCTTCAAGGAAACTCTTTCCCAAACTAATTGAAAAGAAACAAATGTTGTAGGTCATTCTTGCACTCACTTATCCTATGTGTTGATATGGTCCCACACGTCCATCCCCCCATTAGAGATGTAAAGCTAAAAAGTCAACAAAGACATTCTGTGTACTTTCATCAGTCTGCCTTGGGTTCTGGACCAGGAATGTATGCGGTCAACAAATAATAAAACTGGCATCGAGAGCCTTGCCCCTTAACCCTCAATGAAACCGAAGATCTCAGGGATATTTTAGGGTAAATAAAACAAGACAGGAGGGGCAGAAATCGATCAATATCAGGAGAACATAAATGGTTCGAATTTGACTGTTGTCGAAGTATAATTATATCCGGGCCAATCATTTTTTTTTTTTTTTGTGGAGGTGAAACTGGCTCATTTGATAATTCGAATCTAGATGATGTTTACAAGCGATCCCTCGCGTTTGGAAGTTCGTTCTGCTCCTATTTTGAAATTATCTTGGCCATTTGGATTAGAAATAGACCTATCAATAGGAGAAGTAAGCGCAATATGAGCAGAGGAGGGGGAGAAAGAAGAAACTAAACTTGCTAGTCAAATACAGTTATTGTTATACCAAGATATGCTCTAGAAATTATCGACCATTCTCTTTCTCTCTCTCTCTCTCTCTCTCTCTCTCTCTCTCTCTCTCTCTCTCTCTCTCTCTCTCTCTCTCTCTCTCTCTCTCTCTCTGATTGCTTTTTTTTAGAACTTTGAAACTTTTTGAGGAAAATATCTTCAAACGGCATATCAACTCATGAATGCGATTATGTTCACTCGGTGTGAGTAAATACCCATCCGTGTTATATTGACTTTGCGCGAAGAGAATTTGAAGTGGGGAAAAAGCCTCGGAATTACCAGGCTTTTCTTTTAAACCTTTGAACTGTTACAAATCAGGTTATAACTGTTACTTGATTTTATAATGGTTGTTATTAAACTGCGACCGAAAGGCCAACGGATGAGGAGAAGTTTTGGCAATGAGCTTGAATCTTTGTTCAGCAATCATGAGAACTGAAGCGACTCCAGCACCAAAATGTCAATTATAAATTATTGTGATGTAGTTGCCATTTTGTCATTCTTTGAATTTCTTTGAGGGATTCCATTTGCGCACTTTTTTGTTTAGTTCTGTCGGGTTTTTATTAGAGGTAGTAACATTCTTTCTAATTTTTTTTCTTTCCATTGTTTCATAATTAGAGTTTTAAACTTGTAAGTTCATCTGCTAGTAAAATTGTTATTCTCTTACAAGCTGGACTCTGATTATTAAACATATGGAAGAAAGTGTTCAACATAATCGGATGACAGTATTTCCGAAATGGAACTTCCGTAGGACAGAGATCTATAATACGATTTCAAAGAAAGTTGTACTATCTAGTTAAATATAATGAACTCTTTCTAACAATCACAGGCAATAAGAAAACGTTTGAAGAATCTCTTTAAGATTTGTGCATATTCTTTAATCACATTTTTCATTGTATTTAATTGGTGCACAACTAAGCATTGAAAGATACTAGTAGCGTAAGAACTTTTGAACGGTTTTTCTTTCGTAGTACAGATAACATTTCCTCAAGAGCTAACACATTTTTAAAGCAGAACTCAGCATAATTCATTTTGAATCTGCTCCTAAATAAGAAGCAAAATAACGGTAGCTTATAAAAGATTTAAACAAAATAATCTTGAAATCTATTGATTTTCCAAACAAACCACGTTTTCTTTTCGGACAAACACTGCAGCCTACACCGAAAATGGATGTAGGTCGAACAAGAGGGCGAAACAATTTTTAAAAAAATGAAAAGAGGAAAAAAACATCACGCCTTCGTGTAAAAAGGAACAGTATGTCTTAGTACATGCGCACCGATTAAATATTCTACAAAATTTTAAGTTTCATCCTTGTTTGTTTCATGGAAAATTCATAACGAAAATTGGACTATTTAATATATATCGCAATAGATTATCATTGTCTAAAGATATGAGGAATCCACCCAGCTCACATTTTTTTGGTGTGTTATTGTTTTCTGCGACGGCTTTCGACATTCGTCAAGTTGAGTTCATGGCCAAAGTTAAACATACCTAGTTCATTCACAAGCTCCAGTCATATTTGATTGCGTACAAGATCCTAGTTCTAAACACTTTACACATTATCCCCATGATAATACCGAATAATAATAATAATAATAATAATAATAATAATAATAATAATAATAATAATAATAATAATAATAATAATAATAATAATAACAACAACAACAACAACAACAACAACAATAATAATAATAATAATAATAATAATAATAATAATAATAATAATAATAATAATAATAATAATAATAATAATAATACAATTTTGTAATTCTTCTCTTCCCCAGCATGTTTCAGGCTATGTTTATAGAAATTGGCAATTAGGGTTTGTTGCGTGTGGATTGAACTAGTTGCTATGGGTGTTATTCGAATCTTCGTGATTCAAGTAGCAAATTGCCCATAGCGGTTCAGTAAAATGTCTTTGCTGTTAACTTCTGTGAAAGGAGTGTTGTGGCGAAACGTCTAGCTAATGTTTACTCAGTAGCAAAGTAGTGGGTGCCGCCGCAACCAAATGCCACGAAAATCAAACATTTTGAAGCTTTTTTTTTTCAATCAACTCTGTCTTTTTATCGACTCTACTGCCCCCCCCCCCCCACACACACACACACACACTAAAAAAAGGTAGGAAAAAATCCCACAAAGCAAGAACTTTAATCAATGAATGTGTAAAAAGAAAAAAATCTTCCGATCATAAACATGTAGTAACACATTTTGGGAGGTCTAATCATAAACATGTGTAAGAACGTTCTTAATTAGCCTAACTCAATTCTTAAAATTTTCAGAGGTTTTGTTTCTTGCTTCCTCATTGCCTCGCACACATACACACACACACAGACACATTAAAAACGATTTTTTAACTGATTTGGTATTACAACCATTATCACAAAACGTTTCCTTTGTAAAAATCGATACGATTTGAAATCGAAAAAAAAGCCCGCCCTACCAAAATTCGGTAAAACAGAAAATAATATCGATAGATTATACAGGTAAAAGAAAACCCCAAACACTTTAAGCCTTGTATAAATATTATGTAGAATATGATACTTCCATTTCCAAGTTAGAATTATTTCAATGAGAGCCTTTGCACATAAAGTCCATATCTATCTTGATTCACAATGTGATTTCATAAAAAAAAAGTTATGCTTTCTAGTTAAAATCGCGAGTTCTGTCCGAAATCAAAACGATTTATATATTTGCTGTATGTATGTCCGCAGATATAGGTTTTTTTTTTCACAGTTTGTAAGTTTTATGAAATTTTTTTTTTAATTAACGTGAATTCGCACATTTCTTCGTATTGTTAGAAACGTCGGAGTCGCTATTGCTTCATGTAATATTTATCATAAGAGCAAAATCTCAACCCGAGCTCAGCATAGCTTGCTACGAAATCGCATTCCTAATTGACATGCGAATGAAATTCAAACTTGATATTTCACGGTTTCATATTACGACCGATTATTGGTGTAATTTTATAATTATAGATCAGTTGAAATTCATATTGAAATGCTCTTTTTTTCTGATTGTACAAGAAAATTTAGATTTCAGCATAAAAGACAATGCAAGTTAAAGATACAAAACAAATTATGATTATATGAATAGAGTATAGATTCTAGAAAGGGCAAGTACAAAGAGAAGGAGGGAGAGAGAGAGAGAGAGAGAGAGAGAGAGAGAGAGAGAGAGAGAGAGAGAGAGAGAGAGAGAGAGAGAGAGAGAGAGAGAAATTGATAAATAAACAAACGAATGCACTTTAATGCATGCTTGCACAACTGTAATACATCATTCTATTAACATTCTGTAACAGAAAATAAATTAAGGAAATTGAAAAATTGTGCATCCACGCTATATTAGATTACAATACTTCTTTATATTATTTTTTTTTAGTTTCAGGTCACGTTTTACAGATAAAACATGCAGCACCTGTACGTGATGCTGGCTGCCACTCCACTGACAATAATCTCTGTGGATATTGAGCACGGAAATCTCATGAATAGAGAAAGATGTGTAATCACCAAACTCCGATATGTTTTCTATTTTGATGGCAAATAGATCTTCACAGTATTCACCCTGTTCACTGCTTAACAATCAATAAAGAATTGCGATATCCTATGTTATACTAGGTGTTCTGTTTCCTACGTGAAACACAGATAAAAGAAACTAATTGCGATAAATTTGAAAAAAAAAAAAAAAAAATAGTGAAAACTACCTGCCGAAGTGTCGCATTAAAAAAAAAAAGTTAAAACTTAAGCATTAATCATAACCTCTCTACATAGTAATAATATTATTTTGAAGCTTTGCACCCAGCTTAATCCAGTAAAATCCGCTTAGATTAAAGTCACCCTTTTTTTCACCTGATCGTTTTAAATTTCTCTTTTAAATGTGATCGGCGATTTTAAAGAAATTTCGATTATTTAGCTACTCCCTCGCTCCCTCTTATTCTCTCTCTCTCTCTCTCTCTCTCTCTCTCTCTCTCTCTCTCTCTCTCTCTCTCTCTCTCTCTCTCTCTCTCTCTCGTTTTATCCCTCTTTTATTACGGTGAAAGAGTCGATCAGTTCAAATTTATGGCCTATTTACAAGTAATGAGAGAAGATCGACAATTTTCGAAAACTGTATAAATTATTATAATCATTCAAAATGCCTTGGTTCTTGATACAGTGACTTCATTTCACGAACAAATTTCGTGCCATTTCAATCCAGAAAACTGTTGACAAACAGCAACAACAACAAAAATTCTTCCCTCGCTAGGCTAACATCAAACTTAATATAAAGTGCAAAATCAATAATTATTGAATAGAAAGGAAATTAATGGAACAAGATTGGATAAGAAGATCGAGGTGGCTCTCAAGCAGCTGTGTTAAATACTAAGATTGAATTCAAAGATATCGAGGCTCTAACAAAATGTAGAATGAATCATAGCGCATTATTTAAGGTAGGCTGGAGATTAGAGGAAACAACAAGTGAATGACTGAGCAGTTAAGGATGGGATGATAAAAAAGCTCATGATCACCTATAACCAGCACAACGACCTTTGATGCGATTCCTATTGTCATAATTATAGCTCTGCATATCACATCGGACTGTTTATGTCATTGCAAATATAACAGAGAGCTTAGGCTTCCTGGTCTGCGTTAGATGTTTCTAAATCTAAAAAAAGGCAGTTTTATTGCTCATTTTTTTGTCGAAAAATATTGAATTGAGTTAAACTTTATAAGGTGAAAACTACCTGAACATATCATACCCGTTGTTGTTTTAACATAGGTGAATTTTTTTTTTTGACAGCGTAGAAACTGTCAGCTTTAACTCTCCGAGATCTGCTATTAATGCCATTCAAGAACTACACAGGCATGCTGTCACTGAGAAAACTAATTAAATACCTCGAAGAGAGGAAAAACATATCGACAAAAGACTAATTGCACGAGACCTAGGATCAATACCCGCTAATTACGGTGGGTTTATCCCTATAACGCTTGTAGATCCCATACTACAAGCGATTAGCTGTCGGGTTGGATAAACACTATGTTCAAGAGGTAAAGGAGGCCAGAAGAGACATAGAGAACACCAAAGCATAGATTTTCCTTCACCTTTGTGTATTTTCAAGGAAGAATCATGAGCTTCTGTGCCTATCAAGTACGAAAAGAGGAAAGTAAATCTTTCCCAGTTATCAGTTACGAGTTAAATACTCCTACTAAGAGAAATCACTAAGAACTCTTTTAATCGTTCAAGGTTGAACGAAACTTGAAAATTCATTTTGTTAGTGGGAGAAATGTTTCTACAGATTTGGTCATTAAATAAAGAAACAGTGAGAGAGAGAGAAAGAGAGAGAGAGAGAGAGAGAGAGAGAGAGAGATGCACACAGGAGCTACCTTTCGTGATCTATCTCCCCCTTCCACCTCTCTCTCTCTCTCTCTCTCTCTCTCTCTCTCTCTCTCTCTCTCTCTCTCTCTCTCTCTCTCTCTCTCTCTGTAGGATTATATCGTTAGACACATATTCCTGGCTCATGTCTCTCTTATTCGCGATCCTTAGTTGTTTTTATTTTTTTTTCGGTAGTCATGTGTTGACTAAGCTATGGAGTTATAATTTTATATATTACTTCATGTCAGTGCTTAAAAAAAAAAATCATTTTGTGTGAAAATATATTCTACTCTTTACTTTTCGTATCAACTCAAGGCTGATCTGATAAAACTTGATGATCTGAATCCATAATCTGAAACTCTTTTCCCGAGAGGATTTTTCTTATCTTGAGGTTTATACACGATATTCAGCAACATTCAGGATTTATGATAAAGGTTAAAGTGACTTTTCCTGAGTATAATTGAGGTTTTACTATTTCAACACGATTTTTGTTTGCGCTTGAACTGTCTGTCGCTCTCACTTGGGAAATTGATTTGAGATTTTAAAAAATCTTTTATACACTACCGTGTTTTGTGTAGACTCCTGCCCCATCCCCATCCCTCTATCCACACTACTTTACATATTTATTATTTAAGTGAAAGTAAAATACATACCAAATCATTTCCTTCCTCCATCGATCCGCCTTTTCGCTATTGTCAGTTTTTTTGGTACAATGTACATTTTGCTTATCGCTTTTCCATTTCTTTAAGAGGATGATTTTTCCTCTACATTGTAAATGCTTCTTTCTGTTGTGCATGTCGGTCGAGATTACTCTTCTGATTTTTACTAAATCATTGTTTATTCCATCTTAGCTTAAGATGATTCTACAGCGTGTAGGGGTATAAAATCAACAGTATTCATATGAAACACTTGACATCTGAAGAATGAACATCTAAAACTACTTTATTAAATAATAATTATTGTTTCTACTTCTATTAGTCCACTGAAATGTTCCAGCAGTGAGTAATGTAGTTAAGTTTTAGCAAGGCGCCAAATGTTTCGTTGGTAATTATTTGTGAGGAAAGCATTTCACGTGTGAGAAAGAGCACACAAAAAGGATTGGAATACGTGTATAGGTTTTATTTACCTCTCAAAATGGTAAGAGGATCATTCTTTTGCATGTTGCTCTCTGGATGGTGTATGACAGCTTCGTGTAATAGGAAAGGGTTTTTCTTTTCCTGTTCTCAGAGAAATTTATCTCAAGAAACAGCATTTTGACCACCAATACAATTATTCGAAGCATGCACTCCTCATCCCTCTCCTCCCCTACCTTTAAAGGACTAAGAGATTTATTCTTCCTCCAAAGACCTTTCGATCTTGGGGGGAAAGGGAAAAAAATAGAAACGCGAGCTTAAGAAGCAAAGAGAACATTTGGCTTTCACTTGCGCAATCAAATAAAAGCTGTCTCACTCAATTCCCATATGTAAGCAGAATGTAGACCAGCCCCTCGTCAAGCCCCGTGCCACTCGGAGTTGTCTCTCATGTCGGCTTAGGCCCGGCCCGGCCTCTGCTGCGTCCAGCCAGCCAATCTGGCGTTGACTGATGGGACAACCTTTGGTTGCTTGCAGAAATACCCTCTGTGACGTCAGCGGTCAAGAGCGTTACTTTTCAAGCTTGCATTTCGACCCAAAAACTTTGACCTTGTAAATAAAAGCGTTTATTGGCCATTTTTTCTCCCAACATGAGACTCAACTAACTTGCCACCAGTAAAAGTTGCTACAAACAGCTCGAGTCCATCTACCTTGAGAGAAAAAGAAAACAAGTCCTTAAAATGTTTTTACTTGATGGAGGAAAAAAAAATAGTCCAATTGATTCCAGACAATTCTCAATATTCTCCATTGTGAGAAGAAATGTTTGAAACCAGTTGGATCTTTTTTTAAAAACGTTTATGGGTAAACTTTCCACTAAGCAAAGTTAAGTATATCTACTAATTTTTGCGGTGCGTTGCATCTCAATAAACAAGGGGGAAAAAAGTAACCCCGAGATATTAAGAGAGCCTCTCCTTATTTTACATTTCGAAGTGATGAACAGCACAAAAGAATTACTGATTAAACCTTAAAGACTAGCCCCGCGATATGCAAAAAGCTACACGCCTCAGATGATTAATATCGTCCCGGTTGCCAAAACAATATTGAAAACAAAAAACCGAAAGACAACAGCTAGATTAACAATAAAAAGAGTGTAGACTTAAAAGACAGAAGGCAGTTGCTTGAAAGCACCTAACCATTATTTCTTGATGCTCAGGAGATAGCTCTATATACGCTCTGGTATGGAACACAGAGCCTGTTTTGACACTTTCCTCAGGGTGAAATGCGTAAACCTCTAATGATGTCTTTATAATGGGGAAGAAAAGGTGTGGCATCTCTGCCAGTTTTCAGATTCCCCCCCAAAACACACCATTTAAACCTTTCTCTTGAAGAATCGGTGCGACTGGACTTGTTTGATTAAAGAATACCAGCAATATCAAGAACAACAGCGGCAGCAGCAACAAAAACATCAACAATAACAACTACCTGTAAACGACGCTATGTCATAGTTGACATAAATAACTTTAAACACTGAGTAACTTGAGAAGAACCAATTCCTGATCAACACCTGAAGATCTATAAATAAAATATAGAGTGGAATAAAGAGTTCAACTCAAAGAGTCGTGAGACCACACCTCTCGCTCATCCACACCTTTCCTTCAGCATGGAACTTACGTCATATGGAGCAATATAGACACCCGAGTCAAAGGTGACGGTCACCCATGCATCATTAATACGATCGATAAACAAAGAGCAAAAATCGTCGCTCGGTCCCCACGACCCATTGTTGATCGTCTCTTTACCGCCTCTAGAATACGGTCTTTCCGAGTCTCGCTAGAATGACGCTCTGCCGTTACCCTCAACATTCCAGTGCGTCTTTATTATTAGCATCAAACCGTGAAACCAATGAAATTTAATATTTCAGTTGTATTCTTCTTCGCGTTTCCTGCCTGTTTATCTGTTGGTGTAACTTGTGGGTCTATGGTCACGTCTGCCTTTTACTTGCTAGCGCAGCTCTTTCTAAAAGCTCTCGATCTTTCTATCTTTGTATGTTTATCTGCCTGATTGTTTATTCCTAACCTTTCTCTCTTTCTTTGCCTATCTTCCTGTTAGCGCATCTCTCTGTCTTTACCTCTCTGGGCAGGCCTATATTTGCCTCTCCCTCTTTCGAATAATTTTTTTCAAGAGGAGCCGATGACTGCAAATAATGAACGAATAATAAAATTAACATTATTTTTTTTTTCAGATTTATGTGGCAACTCTGTACACGCATATCCAATTAAGCCGAATCAATATGTGATTTTTGGCTGCAAACAAAATTATTAGAAGGTGGATATAAAACATAACATTATAAGAGGTGCTCTGTTTTCATTGTATCAACAAAATTAATCGACAACACATAACCTTACTTAATTATATTAAATGGTGTAATCACATGACAAAAAGAAGCGCATAATGACAAATACAAGAGGCCCAAAAATAATGTGCAGGCAAATTATCATCGCCAATGCATCATGTGCTCAATATTTGAAAGAAATAAATAAAAACACGGCTGGCTCTTCCGTAGATTCCGCGAAACAAGTATTTAGCATTATCTCTGCAGCTCTCTCAACATTACCAAGGCAAGCAAAACCTGGAGCAAACTTCTATTCGTATAGTTTAGATCAATGGAAAAAAAATCATTGTACTCTTATTTAGTGCCATTCGTGATGATAAATAGAAGACGTGTCAGGGTTTCTAGTACCACATAATATAAGTAAACAAGGTCAAGGACCGCAATTTTGACTCCACTTTTATTATAGATCATACGGCTTTAAATAACCTGCGGAACATTTTCAACAGCTTCCAGTCTGTGTAGATATTTTAACTTTTTTAACTTTTGAATTTTTTCGCCCTCTTGTTCGAACTACATTTAAAATTTGAAAATCCGTGTAAATATTTTCCTATCACCGGCTGATATTTACCCATGGATAACCCTACTTTGCGCCTTTCACACACAGCTTGTAAAAGTCATGTTAGGCCTACAAGACATGACAATAAATAGAAGTGTGCAGATTTACTTTCTTTACGATGAGTACAAATCATAGTTCTCCAATTTCTTTGAGTGCTTAGAAAAAAGCTTTCAACTTAATCTTCAAAGGAAAGTTTAATTATTAAAAGATATCTCGACTCCTTTTTAATTTATTACACTATTTTTTGTCGTCTCACTACAAAGTGATATTTAATTTTTTTGATTTAAGACTAGAATTCCACTGGCTATCTCGAATTGTGTCTGCCCCCCTTTTTCCTTTCGAGTTGATCAAACGAAAATAGTTTACTTGCATCAAGCTTTCCAAAGACGCAATATCACTTAGCCTTTGATCGCATTAAAAATTTCCAAATCTGCTTACCTATTTCAATGAAAAAATGCAAAACTTGTTATGTTGTTATAAACGATTATTAATTCAATTATTATTCCCCCCCCCCCCCCCCTCACATTCATTTAGTAAAATAGTTGCATGTAAGAGATAAAGTAAAAGCTCATATAAGGAAGAGAAACTAGGAGCATGGTAGAAAGTCAAAGATAGAGAGAGAGAGATAGAGATAGAGAAAGAGAGAGAGAGAGAGAGAGAGAGAGAGAGATAGAGATAGATAGTTAGTTAGAGAGAGAGAGAGAAAGAGAGAGAGAGAGAGAGAGAGAGAGAGAGAGAGAGAGAGAGAGAGAGAGAGAATGGTTTAAATGATCTTGCACCTCTCTGGGTGATTCGTCTTTTAAATTCACAATTGATGCGTAACGCAGGGAGATGCAACTGTTTATTTCTAACCCCAGAGGTAACGACTAAATGCAATGTCTCTGTAAACTGTCCAGTGCCAGAAAGTAATGGGCTCCAATCAAGATGGTCAGATGAGATCCACCAGATAGTCTAAACCATGACTCGAATCCTGGACCTTTGTAATGTGAGCCCAAAACTCACTGACTGAACCATCTGGCAGTCTAGAGAAAGAGAGAGAGAGAGAGAGAGAGAGAGAGAGAGAGAGAGAGAGAGAGAGAGAGAGAGAGAGAGAGAGAGAGAGAGAGAGAGGCATTCATAGAGACATGCCGACAGATAAAGGATTTTATGAGAGTGTGACCTTCAGTCAGACAGACTGACGGACAGATAGTAGCTGAAATAGACTGACACAAACAAGACAGACAATAGAATTTTAAAGTTCTGCGAATATTTTTACTACATCAGTGGTTTTGAAGAAAGGAGCATAGAAAAAAATCCAGTGTCATCATTTTTTCTTTCTATAACATGCATATGATGTTAGCAGCTGGATTCCATGACTTTTTATGGGTCATTGTATGAAAACAATCGATTGCCAGTGTTTTGAATCAGACTTCTGTAATAGAACACATTTAGGGCTAGATAGTTCTACATTTTGACATAACTTGATCATAAAAATATACTTTTAGATAAGATTCAATTTTGATTTTCGATTTTTTTCCATTTTTCAAACAAATCTCAAGGCAACTTTTACCCTAACCTTGAATGCTTCAAACTAAATCAAACACGAATTCTTTAAAGAGAAAAAAGGTTAGGGAAAAATGAAAAAAGAAACGTAGACAAAATTAATATAAAAATAACTGCAGCAATGCCATTATATTTTTATCACCCATTATTATTTTTTAGACTTAGCAGGGTTAAAACTCTTGAATTTCTAAGTATAGACAGATACATATTTAATTAAATTCAAATTTTATAAGAGCAATGACAAAACACTAACTCTAAGCCAAGATAGACATGATCTAAAGTAAGAGAGAAATAGGCATTATCCTACAGATAACGTAAGGCTTCTCATTCAGGTTCCGTCTAAGGTTTGATCTAAGTCTAAATCTTCCTGTTTCTCATTATATCTATTGAGTATTTTGTAAATGTTTACCTTTTTATCTCTTTGACTTAAGATTTATTTTAGACGAATTACCTAAACCATGAACCAAGCGCAGATATCCTTGTACGGGTGTAATCATTTAACAGGTGCCTCATTACTCGCCTTTGAACTCGGTGAGCTCACTAGCTCTCGCTGTCGATATTTTAAACAAAAATAATTTAAGGAAAAAAAAGTGACTGATTATAGTTTTCAGTTTTGATGAACATTTTGGCTTGGAAACAAAACAAAACAACGCCGTGAGATTTTAATAAAATGGAAAGTAAACTATCTTGAAAATTTCGTGGTAGGCTACTTACTACGCGATGTGATTATCTAGACTTGACTTAAAGGTAAGACCTCCAAGTCCACCTTGAGATAATCTCGAATGGTGCAGAATGATTTGAAAATTAAAGTGAAATTCAAAAGAGAAGACAAAAGAATAAGAATGGAATTAAACTAGAGGAATAAGGAATATTACAAACTGTTGTAAAACAGAATGAAATCTTGATCTAAAAAGAACTGGCCTGTCCGATCCATGATGATAAATAAATATCGAGTCCGCAGCCTCTTCACCTTTTATTTAGGGATCTACTCAAGTTAAAGCAACCATTTTGGTGCCAATTGTAGGGCAGCCTCGATCTTTGTGTTGTTCTTTTCCTTCAAAAGGGATGCTTGCTGCATCAGGTCAGGAGTGTTATAGTTTTATGATGCAGCAGCATCAGAGTTTTTACATTGTTAACCGATTCGGTCTTGTAACTCAACCAATCATATTTTTTTTCCTCATTCTCTGCTCACATGTCGGTGACTGGACGCTTCACCATGATGAGAGAAACCGAATCTAGCACTCAAAATTAGATCTAGATCAAAATATGGGTCTTGTAGCGAAATAGAAATAACCTATAAAAAGTTAAACATAAAATTCTTTTAAAAAATTCTCAGGATATTTCATTGATGTTTTTTCCGTTGATAAAAAAGAACCGTACTTTGAGGTCTTTTATTGAAGTTGAATGCTAGGGTAATGTATCGTTTTCTTTTATCAAGTATGCCTAGTTATGGCATCTTACGTCACATCGGATCAGTCGATAGACTTACACAACAGAGCTTGATGAATCGACGCGTTAGGGACGAAGCCTAATCCTCAGAGATCTAGATATTGTAATAGGACAAGCTCTACACTCGATATCCATATTAGACCGACGGGGTGTAAAATAATCCAAGAATTTTATTGAGTTTCGTTCTCAGCAAACCTTTGAATATAAAGTACTGATCGTTGCAAAGTCACCTATAGCACTTAAAATTGTTAGCGGCGGTATTGAAAATAATGTTCCTATTTATAATGGCATATTTAAGGGCTAACCTGTTTCGTACTGAGGTTCACTACTTCAGTTGAACTAAGATCTTGGTGGTCAAATTGTTTTCTGAGCGTATTTGTTCAATCTTCTCTCCAATCCTGAGTTCCAAAGAAAATGAATTTTCCAAATGACCGTCCCTAAACTATTAACCTATCTTGGTCGCACCCAGGCTACAGCTTAGGGAACTGCACATCTGCCCTTTGTATAATCGATACCTGTTATAATTGAATAATATTGTGCCCAAGGGAGATATCAGAATCAGATGGGACATTTGCCAACAGCGATATTCTGAAACCGCGCATTAATCTTATTTGAATAAAACATAGCTTGAGGAGAGAGTTAGATGAGGGTGGCTTTCGGCATAATGAAAAATTGGTTTCTATTCATAATCCCATTTATGTTTGCTTTTTGGCAGCTCTGGCTGTTCGATTAATTTCTCTAGTCTGAGAAACACTTAGGAGACGTAAAGATATTTAGAAATACCCACAGAAGGTCATGAATTGTCATTTTCAACCAGAAGAAATTGTGTGTTATTTGGTAAGAAGCTTTGACAAAGTGTACATCAAATTATGACCTTTGATAGATGTTTGTGGTCATCTATAGCTGAATTTCTTTTAAGCATACCTGTAACAAAATAATTTTAAGCGTTATACTTTAATATCCTGCTTTTCAATTTAAAAAAATGACAAAGATCTTTTTGATTTCTATGAGTTGATTCTTTGGTCTTTTTTTTCTATTCGGCAGGCAATACTTATTCCGCAAAGATTGGATTTTCTTGAGGGTTTTTAAAGTCATTTTATTTTGGCACTGCAGTGACTACCTATAATAAATTAATATTGAGTGTTTCCCTTTGGTCCCTTGATTTTCAATTAACCTGAGTTTTACTTAGTTATTAACGATTTCGTTCTTTGTTCTTTGCTTTGTGGCAAGTAATATTTTTTTTCGTTACGCTAAGGACACAGTAGTGGTATGTGCCCTGCTTCTTGAAACTACATAATGTCCATTTTTTTTTGCATAATATGACCTACATTGCTCGAAAAAGAAACAATAAAACACTACTATTACTACTACTACTACTACTACTACTACTACTACTACTACTACTACTACTACTACTACTACTACTACTACTACTACTACTACTACTACTACTACTACTACTACTACTACTACTACTACTACTACTACTACTGCTATTACTACTACTACTACTACTACTACTACTACTACTACTACTACTACTACTACTACTACTGCTGCTGCTGCTGCTGCTGCTGCTACATGACAACTACTACTACTACTACTACTACTACTACTACTACTACTACTACTACTACTACTACTACTACTACTACTACTACTACTACTACTACTACTACTACTACTACTACTACTACTACTACTACTACTACTACTACTACTACTACTACTGCTGCTGCTGGTGCTGCTGCTGCACCTGCTGCTGCTGCTGATGCTACTACTACGACCCCTACTACTACTACTACTACTACTACTACTACTACTACTACTACTACTACTACTACTACTACTACTACTACTACTACTACTACTACTACTACTACTACTACTACTACTACTACTACTACTACTACTACTATTATTATTATTATTGTTATTCTAATATCATCTTCATTATTATTACAAGCTGAAATCCTCGTTCTCTGAACGGGACGCTGGTGTGAATGTGCCGTGTATGTATTAAATAGGCTAAAAAATAGTCTTGATCACCGGTCCATTTTACCTGAAATCTAGATATCTCGCAAATTCTTATTCTAAATACAAAATTATTATTATCTTGCAGAATTTAAACCGTTTTGGAATGAAGAAAATCGACCTATTCTACATACGGTACTTTCCTAGTTTGTTTTAAGAGAATTTTCGCATTACGTGCATGAACGTGCACTGCCTTGCTGAAATTCTTAGTCAGCCGCGCAGTCATTTAAACTTACATGGTACTGGATGTTCAAAAAATCTGTAATTAAGATCTATCTAGATCTGGATCTTAACCTACTGATCTAAGTATAGCTGCTGTAAATATATAGACCCTAGATTTAGATCCTGTGTCCCAGCAATTTTTTTTTAATTCTTATTAGGTCTCACACTATAATATGTAGATCTAGATCTATTTAGGACGGTTTTACATGATTCTGACGTCGCCTATATTGTTTGCGTACTTTCAGTTTCATTCCTGCCATCTCTGCCCAGATGTGTTTACAGGAAGTAGTTCGGACACTCACCTTTTTCTTTTAAGAAAATAATTATCACATTTTTGCCTTAAATTTTCGAAAAACTAGTTTGTTGAAAAATAATATGACCACTCTAATCTTTAGCTCAATTTATAACTTTATGCCAAATTTGACGTTCCTTGGTGGTCTAGAACTGATCGGTTAGATAGTCCTCATTTTCCTCCTAGCTCCACTGTATATAAATTATTAAGATGCTTTTAAAAATCAACACTATTTGGTAGTTACAAATTCGAAAGTTACTTCTAGCATACCCTTGTCATAAACGTATTACACATCCGCCGGGTCGTGTAATGAGCAAGATTCCTACCTCCATTCAAGTTGCAATTTAACTCACGATAATAGCTCGACAAAATGAAGCGTGAAAGTGTAAGGAGAATCTCTTTTGCCACAAGTATGATTGATTTCGTGGCTTTGATTTTAATGAATAACTTTGAAGAAATAACTTTGAAGATTGATATCATCGATAACAAAATAACTCTTTATCATTCATTTTTCCGTTCTTTGAATAATTTTCTTCAGTTCTGAGATTCAAAACCAAAGGTTTTAAATCTAGATAACCTAGGCCACATTTTCTGTACTTCCGTTTTCTAGTTATAGATCTTCGAAAGGATTGGTGTAAAAAATCTCTGTACGGAAAAAGATTACCCAGGTATGCACTGCATCGAGGGAATTTAAAGTTGCGCATTTACTCGTTCTCACAAAATAACGAGAATTTAAAAGAATCTAAAATTAAATTGGGTTTTACAAAATTAGTTCACTGTTCTTACAGACAAAAATTGGTTAAACTGAACATTGAATATTTTGATTATCTTGTCAAGCTGCAGGCATGTGAACGTCATCCACTTCTTTTCAGCTTGACTTTGACTGCAAGTCATCCTGATCTTCAACACAATGATTCACAATCAGCATGGCACATACACACAGCCATTTCGTGTTTTCTAGCCATATTTCTAATGGATTCTGCTGCACTTTTAGCCGCTGACATTAGAGGATATCTAAGCCGATGTCTGGTTTAAAAAATAAAAAAAAAAACGACCTGAAGGCCGACCGATGTGAAAACACTAGAGATTTATTCTTCCTAAGTCTTTACGCTGACCTCACTAACTTTTGCAAAAATACCGAGATTTATGAAAGTTTTAACAGATTCCTTAGTGAATGAATTTCATCGCTCAATCCTATTGTTTGTCAAGCAGTGACACCCACAGCCACGGATTGTTTCTGTGTGCTGCACGATTTCTAAACATTCTGGCTTCAAACTTAATGTGGCCGGCTAAGCCTTTGTTCCATCCTTTTCAGAACAGCTTGAAGAAAATAAATAGTATCTCGGGGAAAAAAAAAAAAACACGTTTGTCTAATCATTGATGGATAGCTGAATCTCATCCCCAATCAGATGATCATTTTTCTATTTTGTTGCTTTTATCTAACTGCGCATTATCTAATCCCAGTCTTTCTGGGACAATAAAGTCTGAACTCGCAACTAAATGACAAATTCAAGGACTTTTATTACCTTTTCTGGATTGCAGTTTTTTTTCTGTATTTATTTTGTATTCAATGCTAGGTATGTACTAGTTACAAAAATACCTGAGAATTGTTTGGTAAAGATTGTCCCAAAGCTAAAGAATCTTCCACAACATCTGATTCAATGCAATGTTTCTCTTTGCGTGAAACAAATTACGTTATCTTCTTGGTCTTTTATTCTTATGGTTATTTTCTTTTTGCTTTTATGGCTGGACCATGTCGTTCGATGATACATCCTCTTATTTTAAATCACCTTTTTCGTTTAGTTTTTTTTTTTTTTTTTAGTTTTCTTAGTATATTTACATGTTTCTATCTTTCTATAGTGTTAGAGATGATGCAGTATAATTCTCTTGTGCTTATTCTGTTCGAGCCTTTCCCGCTCCTCTACATTCCAACAATAACAGTCACCATCTTTGCATTTAGATAATGTAAGAGAATCCCATTCATTCTAATTACTTTCAATATATTCTTTTTATTGCAATAAAAAATCTCCCTTAACCGATATAAAAAAAGATTTGATAACTGATTTTTGAATCTCAAAGTGGTTGAAATTGAATATTCAATCTGTATTGAGTTTCTACGATATTTACTAAGATATTTTATTATTGTGAAACATTTATGGGTGCAAAAAACATCATTATACTTATACCGTTAGATGTTCAGGCCATATTTCAGATAACATCAAATGCACCAAAAATTAGGATCGAGCAGTTCAAACATGTTTTCAGTCTTTAATTCAGTCTGTCTATACCATGGAACAGGCTAAGCTCAGCCTCATTCTACACAAGTGCTTGGAAATCTTTGATTCTGCGATGTGCAAATAAATCCCACCATAATACACCATGTAACCTCACGGCGATTGAAGAAATATTACGTTAGGCCTCGTAAAAGGTGAAGGTACGGGTTTTATTCTCGTTTTTTTTCCTGTAATGACACCCAATAGCTATGAATGAGCTTTATATATCGGGTACTAATTCAACCTGTATCCACAAGCGGTAAACCCGTTTCTAAGAGCGGATAGCTATTGATTTTTGCCCGAGGACACGAAATGTTCTCCCTCCACTTCATGTCTTGCTCTTTATAAAATCCTTTGGTGGACGGCCGCTCGACAGCATAAGAAAAGAAGTGATGCATTAAATGCAGATCAAGTACAGCATTAAACAAAAATCAATTACTCAGCATGCAACAACTGACAGAGGGTGATGCCCGAACCAACTTGGCATCTGTCACCGAGAGAAGTGGATCGCGAGGTGCCAGCATGTCAAAACAGTTGCATGTCATTGAAGAAAAATAATTATGTTTTAACAAAACGTCTGTATTTAGAGTTAGAATACTGAACTTACACGGCATCCCTTATATTTAAATCTCCTGGAGGAATGACAAGAGACACTCAATCTAGCATGTTTTACTTTTTAATTCTTACTCTTGTTACACGGCAAGAACATTTATAGTATCCTTCAACCAAAAAAAGCACATAACACTGTCGCACGCTTGCTTGCTGAGTGACACTTGCTTTGTGTCACAACTACCCTTCATATTCAAAGTTACAACCTAAATTTGAACTGACTTCGGATCAAATAAACCAGCCATTTATTTATTATATTCTGAACTTATCAGCGGAAATAATTTTAAAAAATGGGAGTAGCAACATTGTACACTTTAGAACTTTCTATCGAAAAATCCGATAACGTGAAGCTGGAAACTCGAAGCAACATCTTGATCTCACCCAAACACACTTAACAAGGAAAGTGGTGGGCTGTCATGCGTGTAAGCCAGGCTAAGCTTAGTAGATTTATTCCTTAGTTTAGGGAATTTACTCATATTTACGATGTCAAGCAATCGCTTATTAGGGTCTAAGATTTCAAGGAATAACACCCTTAAACTTACAATACTTAGATAAATCTAAGGCACTTATTTTTTATCCTTTTCGGCAAACGGAAGCTTGCGATTCTTATAATTTTCATAGTTCTTTCAAATAATAATGGCCTTGAGTCATCAAAAAAAAAAAGAGAAGAGAGAGAGAGGAAGAGATAGAGAGAGAGGGAGAGTTAGAGAGAGAGGGAGAGAGAGAGAGGAAGAGATAGAGAGAGAGGGAGAGTTAGAGAGAGAGGGAGAGAGAGAGAGGAAGAGATAGAGAGGGAGAGAGAGAGGGAGAGATAGAGAGAGAGGAAGAGATAGAGAGGGAGAGAGAGGGAGAGATAGAGAGAGAGAGAGAGGAAGAGATAGAGAGAGAGGGAGAGATAGAGAGAGAGGAAGAGATAGAGAGGGAGAGAGAGATAGAGAGAGAAGGAGGAAGAGATAGAGAGAGAGGAAGAGATATATAGAGAGAGGAAGAGATAGAGAAAGAGGAAGAGATAGAGAGGGAGAGGAAGAGAGAGAGAGAAAGAGATAGAGAGAGAGGGAGAGATATAGAGAGAGGAAGAGAGAGAGAGAGAGAGAGAGAGAGAGAGAGAGAGAGAGAGAGAGAGAGAGAGAGAGAGAGAGAGAGAGAATAATATACTTCACTGTTTCAACAAAAACCACTTTAACGTGGAAGAGGCGTGTCGTGTCGCGACCTGGAAGAAAAAACAGAGCGACTCCGTATCGGGAAATGATGCTGTGTACAGAAAGTCGCTTTATTTGTTTGACCGTGTTGTATCAGTGGACACCATCGATGAGGTCCAGGCTGGTTCTGTAAAGAAGAGTTCCACCAGCTCTGGGTAAATGACGCCCGATAGAGGTTAGCTCCAGGAAGACAAGCTAGTGAAAACGCTCAATGTTTGCAAGAAACCTCAAATCGTAGATCAGGGATACTATTTCTGTTTGAGATGCGAATATAGAGCTAACATGGAAATGGAATTAAGAGGACGAACGTAAAAAGTTAATACTAGAAGAGCAACAAGAATAATGTGCTTTTTAAAAATTTGTCGCTGGTTTTTATTTCTTTTTTTCCCCGAAGGAGTAAACTAAATCTCAGTTAATTAAGCCCCGGTTATAGTTTCGTCTTTTGATCTCTGTAGAGAGTCAATCACTCACGGGAAATCATGTCCTGACGTTGCCTATAATGTTGTACCCAGTCGTTCTGCGTGAACATTTTGGCCTGTACCTGTATTTAAAAAAAAATAACACTTTTTATTCAGAGATTATTAGTTTTAATTTAATCAAAGTTTTCTTCAGTTTTTAATCTTACTATAAGAAAATTGATGCGGTCGACTGAAATTTTAATCGCATTGGAAGAAAAATTTCAAATAATTTTTAAAAGCAGTATGTCATAGAAATTCTTCTTCTTCTCCTCCTTCTCCTCTTCCTCCTCCTGCTCCTCCTCCTGCTCCTCCTGCTCCTCCTCCTCCTCCTCCTCCTCCTCTTCCTCCTTCTTCTTCTTCTTCTTCTTCTTCTTCTTCTTCTTCTTCTTCTTCTTCTTCTTCTTCTTCTTCTTCTTCTTCTTCTTCTTCTTCTTCTTCTTCTTCTTCTCCTCCTCCTCCTCCTCCTCCTCCTCCTTCTTCGTGTCAGGTATGGTGCAGTCATCGACGTCATGGCGCTCCATACCTTATGACAAATTGATAGCGTGGCTCTGTTTGCGTGCTCTTGTGTGCGAAAAGTAATTTGTTAAAAAAAACGTTGTTGTTTTTTGTAGGTCTCTGTTGAACATTTGAATATTATCAACTCAGTCTCTAGAAATCCTTTTTCACGTTTAGGCGCCAGACTTTCGAAACTCGAACATGTTTGCGGAGAAGATTTTAGTGAGGGTTGGAAAAACAGCTTGCATATAGGAAAGTCAAAGATCGCACGATATTTTCGCATATCAGACAGCAGGAGTGCAAATTTAAAACTACAATATTGATTGAAAAGAGAAGATTCTGCGAAAGACTGAGAGCATGTAGCTGCTGCTTCTATTGCTACTACTACTACTACTACTACTACTACTACTACTACTACTACTACTACTACTACTACTACTACTACTACTACTACTACTACTACTACTACTACTACTACTACTACTACTACTACTACTACTACTACTACTACTACGACTACTACTACTACTACTGCTGCTGCTGCTGCTGCTGCTGCTACTACTACTACTACTACTACTACTACTACTACTGCTGCTGCTGCTGCTGCTGCTACAACTTCTCAACAGTAGTGGTAAATCAATATCACCAGTGGCTTCATTAGATACCGAAACAGAAGTGTTGAGAATAGCGTTGAAATGTAATCAAATTTAGTTTCCAAAGAGTAAATCCCCAAGATTGAAATGAAAGCTACACTCTTCTCACTAACAAAAAATCGACAGCTCTAATCTAAAGGACCTTAGCAATGACCGGTGCAGGGAAAAGAAGCACTAAATAGTAAGAAAAAAAATCTTGTTTATATTCTAATGAAATTGACGCAGAGGTTGACTCATTTAATGAGATGAAAAATCCGGAAAAAAAAAAAAGACAGACGTCTTTAATTATAACCGATCAGCAAGTAAACAATGTTTAGTGAGGGTTTAAAAAATGACAATTGGCACAAGATTTCCGAACTTGAGACGGTTGCAATTTTCCCCCATGATTAAATATGTGTAGTCTATTGATCTTTATAGTTTTTATTTTTAAAAAAATCAACCGTAGTGCTTTTCCCACGGAAGTGTGTTTCAGTCACAAGCAAAGTTTTGCTGAGTATTTAGAAATCATATCACACTTGTGACATCTTTCGGATGTGTATCTTCGTCATGAAAAAAAAAAGAGTAAAGCTTTTACCGAACTCTATCTTCAAACTCTTTGGACCGCCTAAAGTTTGCTCTGATAAAAAATTTCCTTCAAGCTTGAAGTGGCAAAGAGCTCAACAGGAGCATTCCTTTTTAGTGTTTAGTGCAAAACCCTCTCCCCTAACAGCTAAGTCCTCGGAAAAGGCACTCGCTTTCAAAGCATTTGAGAACTAACTGGAGTTGACGGACGGTAAAGGATTGCCGTCTAAAGAAAAAACAAATACTTGAGAGCGGACTTTAGCAAACCAGGATAAAGTGTACACAGAGATTTTTTGTATTATTATTTTACTATTTTTTTCACTACGCTTGAAATAAAAAGATTCAAAGGATTATAAGAATTGATGCACTTGGTAAAACTCAAATGTTCGCGCTTGGGAAGAAAATTGGCAAAAAGAATTAAAGAAATAAACCTTAATGGTTATCTCTGCAGCTGCCTCAGTGCTCATCTTTGTTTAGCTTTTCGGCCTTTCTCCTCACACTTTTTCATCTGTGCAAGTAGCTTATTCACCCATTTACTCTCTCAATCTCTCTCTCTCTCTCTCTCTCTCTCTCTCTCTCTCTCTCTCTCTCTCTCTCTCTCTCTCTCTCTCTCTTTTATTGCACATTCACAGTCATAAACACAAATACAAAACACGTTGAACGATAACAGTTAAGCCATAATGAATCTCTTTCATGCGTCTGTGAGAAAGATTAAAATACAGTCACACCCTCCCCACGTCTGACTTTCACACACCCATACACTTTCTGTTTCTGCCTCATAAGAGACGGCAATGATAAAACAATTGATTCTATATTAAGTCTGAGCCTTCACCATTACTCTTCAAAATCCTTCTCTAATCCTAAGTGGATCTTGTTTGACTCTCAGTTTTAAGTCATTACTGCACCTTTTACATTTTTGTTGGCTCTCCTATTTTCTCGTATTTTTTCTTGGTTTGTATCCCACACACCCCCTCCTTATCTCTCTCTCTCTCTCTCTCTCTCTCTCTCTCTCT
Organism: Elysia crispata; assembly: GCA_033675545.1. NCBI lineage: Eukaryota > Metazoa > Mollusca > Gastropoda > Plakobranchidae > Elysia > Elysia crispata. The sequence goes on along the minus strand of JAWDGP010006323.1, from coordinate 1,908,781 downwards.
CTCTCTCTCTCTCTCTCTCTCTCTCTCTCTCTCTCTCTCTCTCTCTCTCTCTCTCTCTCTCTCTCTCTCCGTCTCCTCTTTCTCTCTCTTTTCTCGTGCTCAAAATCTGTTTCTTTTTCACGCTCTTTCAGTTGAGTTTTAAATTTGTCTGTCCCTCCACTCTTTTACTCTATCTGTTTCTGCCTTTATATCGGTCTGACTCTTTCTGTCTCTGTCTCTCTCTCTGTCTCTCTAGCTATGTCTGTCTGTCTCTCTCTGACTCTCTCTGTCTCTGCATGTCTGTCTGTCTGCCTCTCTCTCTCTCTTTCCCTCTCTTTCTCTCACTCTCTCTCTCCCTTCGTCTCTTGTCTCTCTCTTACTCTCATGCTCAATTCGTTTTTCTTTTTCACACTCTTTCCGATGAGTTTTAAATTTGTCTGTCCCTTCACTCTCTCTATCTGTCTTACTGTTCTTGTATCGGTCTGACTCTTTCTGTCTCTGTATATCTATCTGTCTGCCTCTCTCTCTCTCTCTCTCTCTCTCTCTCTCTCTCTCTCTCTCTCTCTCTCTCTCTCTCTCTCTCTCTGTCTTTTTCTCTGTTTTTTTTTTTGCTTTTAACACTTCTTCAATCGATCGCCTACCTCACGCAGGACAAAAAAGTAACCAAAAGATGCATTTCTCTGAAAGGCTGTCCTGGGGATCGATTTTTTTTCAGGATCAATTAACTTACCTACAAAACAAATAAGAGTTCAGATCTAAAAAGTATTTATAAAATTTGCAAAAGCGAATGAAATTCAACAGAAAAACAGATATTTTAATCACACGTTTTCATACTTTAAGAATCGAATTCCCCGATCAGATCAAAATTGAATAACCTGTCACTTTATTCATGTTTTTAATCTTAATTCCATGTCGCAAGAAAGCTGCTGTCCTTAATACTTGAATCAATTGAAAACTCATTTGGGTCCCCGGTTTTGTAGCGATTTTATCCTATTACAATCCAGTTCTTCCACAGCGAGGCTCGTAAAACATCGAAATGTTGATCATTAACTCGAGGAAACGATTTTACGTTTGGTGAGTAAACAAAGGGAAAAAAAAAACATCTTGAGCATTATCTCCCTTATCATATTCGTCAGCATTTTTATTAACAGCAACAGGAACAAAAACAAAAACAACGGCAACATCAACATCAAACCTCAACAGCAAATATAACAATCAACAATAAGAACAATGCAAACACGGAAATTCAAATTGACAGAAAAGTAACCGCTTCTCTTTAATCGTAAAAACACTATGATTGACTATCTGTTATGAACTGATTTTTTTTAAACCGTTTGCAACAAGAAAGTGAACCTGCACTGCCAGGCATTGTAGATGAATGGGAACAGTCGTCAGTAACCTTTTCAATTGGCATTTTCAAGGGACTGTACCTCGGTGTAGTACGTTGGCAAAATAACCAACCTTTTATGTGGAGAAGTGAGTTCAGGCTCTTGGTTTGTGTCTCAACTCAAGGCAAAACGAAACAAATCAATAATCATGTGTTTGAAAATACAAAACTCTCTTTTTGTTTACATCACACTAGCAATTGGAATTTTTCACCAACTTTCGACATATGACTCCTAGAGCTGAGAGCCCACCGTCCAATCTGCTTCATCAGACATTATTGACTGAGCCGAACTCCTCAATTCACCCTATAATATTTTACTGACTCATTTTCTGCACACTTTCTGGTAACTAGACGCTTCGATATGATGACGAAGAGCCGTACCTAGCAGCCATCCGCAAAGTTAGAGCTAGATTCTGGATTTTCTCGCAAACTAAAAATAGCCTTAAAAATTTAAATTATCAATGTTGGTCTTTACAAAAAATTCCCAGAATATTGTTTTTTCCTGTGAAAAAGAATTAGATTTTGAGATCTTTTGTTGAAATTTATTGTGAAATGCTTACGCAGACTTACTACGCCCAACTTGTAGATTACTTCCATCGTGCATGCATAATTGCGGCATCTTTCATTTTATTCGTTCAGTGGATTAATAGTTCTTCCTATGAAAAAAAAAAGCTCAAAAGAAATTTCCCAATTAACTAAAAAAAATTATTTATTAGACCAAATCGGGTGAGGTATAAAGTCAAGGTAGGATTGCAACAAATTACGCATAACAAGCGATAAACACGATTGGACCTCTTTAAGTTGTAAATTTTTTCTTACCAGTTTCTTCACACATAATATGACAAAGCCTGTTCCCCCACAGAACTTTCTCCCAGCTTATTGCATGTGTGGTCATAAAACAGCAGTTGATTTGCGGACCGGATACATCTAATCAGATGTTACCAAATAAAAACAGTTCGCCTTTAAAGTAAAACTCCCTGACATAAGTTGTAAAAAATATTTAATCTAATGAACACTACTACTACTGCGACTACTACTTCCACTACTACTGATACTTATACCACCACCACCACCACCACCAGCATCGTCACTACTACTAATATTACTAATTCTACTACTAATACTGCTACTACTACTACTACTACTACTACTACTACTACTACTACTACTACTACTACTACTACTACTACTACTACTACTACTACTACTACTACTACTACCACTACTACTACTACTACTCCTGCATCTACAATTACTTTTCAATCCTAACTTATAACCATTCATTTTTACCTTAATACTACTAACCCCACTCCTAACTTTAATTCAATGATTACCATTAGCAATGGGCTTTTTCTTCTATTTTCCAGCTGAATCATGGAGATAAAATTGTGCACTCAAGAAGAATTTGCATCTTTCTGTCTGCACCTCACTTCATCTGGTTCGGGACATTTCAACAGGCAACTGAATTATTAAGCCAGACTCCAATGGCCAGCATCTGAAATCATAGAGGGAACATAAATCAAATTGTTCCTGATATCGAGCGATGATCAATCTTCGGTCAGGGCTACAGATTTTTCAAGTCGATTTCTTACAGCCAGCGGAATCGCGTGGTCTGAATTATGATAAACCGCCACAAAAAGGAGACGGTCTACTCTTTAGCGATAACGTCTATTGAAACTTGATGGAAGACCCCCAACTATGCTGTCTCATCGCTAGTAAATAAAATCAAGTTTCAGCCGTGGTAGAGCTCACGGTCGAGGCTGTATATTAAAGTTCCTTTGCAGTCCTGTTAAGACAAGAAAGCAGTTATTCAACTGATTTTTTTTCAGTCGTAGATCAATATTTCTCTGTGTAATTTTTATCCCTAAAAGATTGCAATATCCGAAAGAATCATTCTTTGAGTATTATTCGATATGCAGTTTGATGAAAGAAATAAATCATGAGCGTTTGATTAAACTAAATAACTAAATATTTTAAAATTGTCCGTTGGCATTTAATCAATGTCAAAGTTCAACACTTTCGAAGACGTAAGATTCTTACATAAGATAACTAAGAATGAACCAGACGTAAGTACCACTAAGCAGTCTTAAGCTTCCGTCTGTGACCCCTGTGACCCCTGAACTGTATGGACCGCCCCATTATGTACGCCCACCACCCAAGGCGTCCCGTGCCGGAGACCGAGGCTTACCATCGCCTCATTAACCACAATAAACACCTTCTCCTTCAGATCAAGATGACCGTCATTCTGTTCATAGGCGTCGTCGTCATCATAGTGTGCATCGCGTACATCGTGATTCAGTGTCGCTCCAAGATAATGCGGCCTCTGGCCAGACAAGCTCAAGTGAGGAGGGCCCAGGAGGAGACAGACACCAGAAGACTGTTCGGCTCCACTGATACGCTGGACGACCTCCTGCCTCCCTCAGAGAAAAACTCTTTGCCGTTGAAAATAAGGAAGGACGCAGAATTTTATGTGTGATTAAGGGAAAGAACAAATTATGATGAGAACTGATAGCTGAGGTTCAGTTTTTTTTCTGCCTACTCCTTAGAACAGGCTTATGGAGGCCGATAAAGCAGAGTTGTTGCGAGGAATAAAAACATTTACACGTAATACCTGAAATCTTACTGGTAATGTCTTTAAGGCCTTTATTTTAATCCGAACCAAACTTGGTAAAGAAAACACAAATCCGCAAATCGCTAGGCAAATCAATTTATTTGCAATATGGTGCTTTTATTCTACTGTAATTTCATCAATAAATAATTAAAATTTGTGATTAGTTCTCATTGAAGCGGAAATTATTAAACCATTATGTTCAAGTTAATCAATTGACCACTAATTTTATAATTTGGCTCTTTAAATGCAAGCAATTATGAATCCTTTGCTAACACTCATGTTTTTTGTGTTACTAATCAAACTAATGGAAAATTTAGAATCAACAAACAAGAATAATTGCTTTAAATTAACAAAAACAGCAAAATAAAACACTTACGTTGACTCGTCTCAAAGCAGGAAACAATGTAAGAACTATTGCGATGGAAGTATGGTGAGCTGTAAATAAAGCAGACGTGTTATCGAACACCTGTGATGGTTGACACATCGGCCTGACTAGATCTAGAGGTCGCCAAGAATGTGGTTATCTCCCTCTGAGTCGAGCTGTGGTACTAACGTTAAATAACTGCAGAGTTTATCATCTCCTTGTGAATATTTGTAAATGCATTTCTACTTATGATGAACTTTTTTGTGTACAAATTATTCATAGTTTAATCATGTGATATTCTTTGTTGGAATTGTTAATTATAGCCATGGATCTATAGTTCAATGCATCACAAAAAGGGTTCCTTTCCACAAGGAAGTAAAGAAATAAAGATACCTTTTTGAATTTTGACATCCTTCTCTAACACTGACAGGACTTCTGGGGATCAATCATTGTAGCCCTTCGCTAACTACTAGGTTAAAAAGTTTTTATTAAATTGAAAAAAAAATAACTTTATACAAGTATTTGGGCGGCAGATTTACAAGATTGTTGGCCCTTCTCACAGAATCAGTCTCATCAAAACATTATTCGCATAAGGGTTTTCTAGCAAATCAAACTTTATGAGCATTTACAACGAAGAAATTAAATCGTTTCATAGCACCTAATTCAGACCTTCAGGTGCAGAAATCAAAATCAGAAAAGATGATCAGAATAAGCAGCAAAGGTAAAAACAACATACAGTTATAACAATGTACACACAATTAGCATTGTGGATCTAGATAGATCTAAGTTCCATAAAAGTCTGATACGGGAAATACTTGCTCCGTGTAGATAGAGAAAGTGTGATGAGACTGATGACTAAATAACATGTGCCGCGCCGTTTGGCCAATGTTACGGCAAACAGTGAGGTTTACTCGTGGCGCATAGAGCCAAACAGGAGGACTCCCCTAACTCGTTCAGGCTTTCCTATTGCTCTTGTGACAATCTCGTTGTTGAGGGACTATAAAGTAGTAGTTAAAAACAACAAGTAACTAAGTAAAGTTTTCTACCAAATCTTCTAAAAATGTTTCTTTTTTCTTCAATCCTACAATTCAGTTGCCCTTAAAGTGTTTGTAATCCATGCTAAAAGTTAAACTATTAAGTAGGTTCAGGAAAGGCAACAGTCAAATTTTTTTGCTCAGACTATCTATTTATATTAGCTTTAGTAAAATCTTTAATGTTACATATTCAAACTTAAGCCAATCGAATATCGCAAGCATTAACCTTACAACATTTTAAGCAGTCCCTAAACATTTCATTGTTTTATTTCGATATGGTCTAGATATTGTCTTCAAATTCACATACTCAATTTAAAAAATACAAGTTCAGTCAATTGTTTCATGTATTGAACGTTCGGAATAAATAACACTTTAAACAGAAAGTATATATTATTCTGTTACAAGAACATGGGCCTTAGTATCCACAACTAATAAAAGGTTTTTCTCGTGTTGGGAAGAGAAAGGATGTCAGGATACGTTGAGCCTTCTTCAGAGATGAGAAGAAAAAATATTTAAACATGTTTTAAATACCATCTTATTGAAAGCGTATAGAATTGCGCTAATTTTTTTTTTAAATATTAATATGAACCATCGCACCGCAAGCTCGAGCGGCGAACAACGATAACTTGTATATCCCAGAATTGAACTTTATCAAAGAATTTATAGCAGAAGAGATGTGATAAGTATTCTGCTGGTAGCGCACGCACTGGGGGTTCAGAGATTGACGTCACAGGCACAAAAGAAGCTTAGTTTGTCATCTTTGATAGGACTTTTGGTTCTAGCTAATGCTTATAAGCAATTCAATAAGAAAATACTCACAGCAAGCTCTTTTATGTGCCTCCATTCCAGTTTTTGCGATGTCGAGTATTACATAAAAAGATATGCTATAGCAGCTATACCAAACTGCTGTAAAGGGCAACAAGCCTATTCCACAGGTTTTTTATAATGAAAATGTTTCGAAATCTAAAAACTTTTTTTTGTACTCTTTCATCCTCGAAGTGAACCCTTGTATTTATAGCATCAAAGCAGAGTCTATGACACATCTGCAGTAGCTTTCATATATTCTCAGGACAAAAGGTAAAATATGTAGCAAAACTTTACTTACCACACCTGTAGTTCATTGTTGCTATGCTAAACATGTTCTGTTTATTATCCAAATCAAATCTAAAGGAAAGTGCACAATAGCTAGGTCTACCTTTATAGAGCGCTCAATTGTTTAAAAGCTAGCACGGATTGTGTGTTGGGTTCACGGTACAATCGCCCATTAAATTAAATTTATTTCATGTGGATCATGATAATCTGCATTGAGCTGTGCAGTTTGTTCACAAGCAGATATAGGCTACTCAAGTGCTAAGTCTACTTAGAAATTATTCGAGATCTTAATCTAAATCTAACCAATGTGTAGCATATACTTGGAAGTCAATGATGCAAGCAGTAAGATTTTTATCTAAAGAGTTGTCTAGGAAAAAGTATTTAAATTATATAGACATAAATGCATTTAAATTATTTCCACAAAGAATGGGATACGGGGTAAAGTAATTACTGGTGACAATTTGTAATCGAATTATTACAGGTTGTTGGTAGTGTCTGAACTTTTAGTATGTTCTCGACCAAAACTACTTTGAGATGTATCTTAGTTTTTTATAAGGGAAGTATCGAATATCACTCACGCACCCAACACTAGTTTTCCAAAAGGAAACTTTTATCTCGAATTCGAAAGACAAATGTAAGGCAGTTCCTTTCTTTTTAAATCTTGCATCTTTATTCCTCACACATTACCACTTTTGAAACCCTGCGCTACTTAGTAGTGTTTGTTGAATAAAGGAATACACTTTTGAATGGACCCAAAGGGCTAGAAAGAAGAACGATTTTGTTGGTGCTTAACATAAAATATTGTTCCACTGACTAGCTCTACATTGCTTGGAGAAATGGTTTATTGTGCATTTCGCAACATGATTTACGATGACGGAAATGGCAAGTTTGGAGATCAATTACATTTTTGCATTAAGCAGAAAATTATATTTCATAATCTTGTCTCCTTTTTTTCTTTGTAAATGTCTTAACGGAAATAACATAATTATTCAAGCTCAATTTGCAACTTGAAACACTTCGAGACAAGCTTAGAAATTAATCGAAGCAACTTTAATGCAAAGAGATGAATGCTGTAATTTCAATTCCACGACAGTCTCTTTATTATTGTTTATTAGTTTTACATGTTTCTTACTTTTTTTTTCTTAAGAATAATGTTGACAAAGTCAATGTTATTTTATGACCGTTATTGTACATAATGAATGACCACATACTGTTTCTTTTTGTCCTACATGTTCTTGTAATAAACGGACGAGACAAACACAACTTTTGATTTAATTTTTTTTTCTTAAAAAAAAAAAAAGATTACGGACATTCAAAAATGAATACGTACTTAAAGAGATGGATAGATAGGGAGAGATAGACGAGAGAGAGAGAGAGAGAGAGAGAGAGAGAGAGAGAGAGAGAGAGAGAGAAGAGAGAGCGACAGAATGCAAGAATAGGAGACACAGAGACACCGAGATGGAGAGTGAAAAAAGAGAGAGAGGCAACGAGCAAGGAGGAGATGGAGGGGGTGTGAGAGAAAGAGGGAGAGGGAGAGAGAAAAGAATTAAACAGCACTCACGAACAAATTGAGCATAACCATATAATTGTATCAATTCGATATCTATTTTTTTTTTTTTGTATGTGTTTTATCAGATGTGTTTGTATTATTTATAAAAATCTTCTTACTCAATTTAAAAAAAAAGGTTAAAAAAAGTCTGCAAACATTTCACAATAACTCTCTTTCTTTCTTTCTTCTTTTCCCCCTTTCTCTTTCCAACAAATACCTTGCTGTTCACGCACACCCAGCCATCTTTTTTTTTTTAAAGAAGAAGGTGAGGTTGCTACAATCGGTCTGCGTGAGCCTCAACGATCGATGGACTCAGTGAATGTTCCTCTAGTCATTCATTACAGTAAGTTTTCCCCAGGCTAGAAGGAAATTGGCTGGGACCAGATGCTAACGCCTGTCAAAGCTCACACACAATCATGGTGGTGTTATGATAGCCCTCGACACGGAAAGTAGCCCGGGAGGGACTTGATGATCTGATTCTCCACAGTCACTCACTCACCCAGCAGCAGAAAAAGCACAATTCCAGATTACAATAATTATTTTCTTGCTTTACATCGATTTTTCCAATGATTAACATAGTTATTAGTTTGACCAGCCAGAATTTATCACACTATATGTATCGCCCACACTAAGCCACATCGTCATTTATAATTGAAAGATTCACATCGAGTTCTTTGTGGGTTTTTTTTACAGGTTTGGTTGGGAGTGGGGTGGTTTAGTTAATCGCTCGATACGAAAACCGATAGAGATAAATATGAAATAACTTAGGTGGTAATAGTAAGGTAATACCCTGAACATGAGTTAACATCATAAATTCCTAAAATGTTGGTAAAAGTGGTCAAAATGTTTGCTTATAAAGACGTCTTTTTAGTCTTCCCACAAAAATAATTTCTTCTATAAGATTTTTTAGTCGATTTATCTTCCAGATATTTTTTTTTCCATTTTAAAATTAAACAAACAGCTAAGAGCCACATTAAGCCGCGTACATACAAATTGAGATACTAATATGCTGTTAGATATCTAAAAAGGCTCTTGCCGCAAGAATACGTATTTGTCACAACATATTTTCAACTTTAAATTCTTTTTGTAACTTAATTAGAATATGCTATTATACATTTCTCTGATTCCCTTTTACATTCTGTTTTGCAGTTCCTAAGGTAGGCAAAACCTTTACCTAGTCAATCTTATGAAAGCATGAAAGTAAAATAATAATAGAAAAAATTGACAACAACAAACACAATTCAGCTTACCATATGACAAAAATATTGAGTCGTAATGGAGATATGCCATTGGTTTTTATCGAGACAGTTTTCAAGACAAAACAAGAAAAAATAATAGGCGAGTTTACATTACTTTACATCACGTTCTCTAATCTATTGGCAGGTAGCAATAGGGACAAATCTACAGGGACATCAGAAATCGATTACTTTAGTTTCTCCATCATCTTTGAGTTCCGTTCTCTATATAACTGCAGCCAGGCGAGGCCTCAACAGCAGTATAACAATAGTTCTAAAGGCTTATGTTTACCATGTTTCTTTTTTTTTCCTCTTTAAAACTACTCTTTACCTAAAAAATTAGCGCTTGCTAAAACAGAAGAAACACAGTGACTATTGTATGGGCTTTCTTCGAATCGACCACAGGCAGAGCAAACAAAACAGCACCCACGGCGTTCTCTTCTCCATCTCTCTCTCTCTCTCTCTCTCTCTCTCTCTCTCTCTCTCTCTCTCTCTCTCTCCCTCCCTCTCGCATTGCGAAGATATGGTCCGTCTTAAGCAAGTATCTTTTAAACAAAGAATGTGGGTTTTTTTTCCTTCTTTTTGTTTTGAAGTTAAATGAATAAACATGGAGGCCGCTGTAATTGTATTATCGTAATTTCTAAAGCTCTATCGACATTAAAGTTGATATTACAATAATTGTTTTCTGGTTTGTCTTCGAAGAGGAGAAGAGTCGACAATGAAGTACCATAGTTTTTGTATTTTTTTTAATCATGAATTTCTTTCTTTCTCTATCTTTCTCTTCTCTTTAGCTGTTTGTCTGTCTCTAGCTCTGCCTCGCACTCTATCTCTGTCTCTGTTTCTCTCTCTCTCTCTCCCCCCCCCCCTCTCTCTCTCTCTCTCTCTCTCTCTCTCTCTCTCTCTCTCTCTCTCTCTCTCTCTCTTACAGTTTTTATTATTTTCTTTGAGTCTCTTTTCTCAATCTCTATCTCTACGTATGTCTCTTTGCCTGTTGTCTGTCCAGCTAATTTCAACTGTCAGTCTCTATGTATATCTACCTGTCTGTCTATTTGTCAGCCTATTTCTCTTTTCTCGCCTAGCCACCCCCCACCTCATACTTATGCTCCTTCTTTTCACAAAGTTTTAGAGAGTATCCTTCATCTCCTTTTGTTTACCTTTCTCCTCCTCTCTCATACTATTCAGGGCAGAAGATCAAATGCACATCTCTCTTGAAAAAAATCGATTAGGAGGCTAGCGTCATCTCTTACTGGACTTCTCGTGAGCTGTTCACAACTTTTGAAATTCCTTAGAAACCCTGACGCTATACAGAGCAGAACACTAAAAATTCGGTCTTTCTTTCATAACGATGATAACAGAAAGGAGATTAAAATATTTACTATTTCACTGATGAAGAAAGACCGTGTGAGACGTAGACCCGCAGCTACTTCAAACAGTTCTCTTGTTATGTTTTTTCACTATAGAGTGAGACCGGGCGCTGTTCTTCCTGCCACGCGCAGCTTTGCCAGCGGTGTCCCAGCGGCTTAAACCTTCAGCCACTCGGAGTGTTCTTGATTCCAGAGCTTCAACTTTAATTTGCACAGAGAGGACAATTCAGACGGTGAAAAATATAAAGTGTTAGTTCATAAGGTTAAAACAACGATACATTTATGTAAACTTTATTTCTACGATATATTTTTAGAGACAAAAGCACTGTGTTTTGTTCAATCAAATATTTGTAAAAAATATTTGTACATTTTTTCTCAACCACCATGGAATATTAGAATGGTGCTACTTCGCGTCTATGCCCCAAACAAGATGTCATTAGTAAAAACAACGCTGAAACAAATAATTCAATCCCAATTCTATCTGCTGAGCTTACCGGTATTGAACTCCTATGATTTATGTTCCACTCGCTTCCTTCAGTACGCTCAGAGGCTGCGGCTCAAACAAGAATTAATTTAAGCTCCGGATCTAAAGATGACCCAGATTATATTGATAAAAGATTTATTTGAAATGAACGAACAAAATGAGGCGAACCCTGAGGAATGGGCTGAATTTTTTCTTATTAAAAGGAAAATCTTGTGGAGGAAAAAAAACAAACTGCGAACATCCTTTGTGCTCTTGTTGTTGCTTTGTTTTTGTTGCTATTATTAGGAATAATAACGTATATTAAGGCTTATAGCGAGAAAAGAAAAAAAAAAAAGAGGTGACATCACTTTAATTAGACGGCAAATGAATATTTAGATCCCCAAAATACAGACTTGTATTGCCATTGATTTATTCTGAGTCAATGTTATTTTCGCAACTGTTTTTAGAGCATTTCTGCATTTCTGTATTTTTTTATCGGAACTTAGAGCATCATATTTCTATTTGGTTGCTTATCCTCTCATTAAAGTTGACTATAATATAGTAAGAAATTATCATGTCTAGTTGTAATATATTTATTGAAGAAATCAATCTTCCTTTTTTTTTTTTTTTTTTTTTTTTTGTTATTTTTTTGATGACAATGTATTATTTTTCATTTAAAATAACAATTGCTATCCAAATACAATAACATCAAAGCAAGACCTCTATGAAAACAACAAAGCAACCATAGTGAATGGTTCTAAAATCACAATTAAACTAACGATTATACATTACTGGTTGCAAGGATTCCATTCAATAGCCATAATCACAAAGGCTTTATTGTGGGGGACAGCGCAAGCTGTTCTTTCTCACGATTTATTTATTTAGCAAACACAAAATATTGATCTCCGCTTCTGAAGTTTCTAGGGTTCTTATTTTTTTCCTGCACTGACATAAGTTTTAGAAAAAAAAATAGATAAATAAAATATATAGCTGTTACAGTGTATTTTCAATCAGGATTATATCACGTAAGAGATGTGTGAGAGCCAGATTAAAATCTCCATTGTATAACGAGCGAAGTTTTTAAGTGGCATGATCGAGGAGGTCCTCAGTACTCATCACCACGTCCTGTCAGGCTATCTATGGTGCTTAAATAAATCAGATTCTAACCTATTTCATGAAATAACAAAGTATTTAAGAAAATATTAAAAAAGAGAAAAGATTGAAAAAAGGATCTGAGTGTTCCATACACAATTGAAGAGTTCGCGATAGGGAAAATGGTGAAAATTGACAGAAGGTACATGTAAAGAAGAATGGAAATGATGGTATGGTTAAAATGTTACAAAAATGAGCGTTTAAGGTGCATAAAAGAATAGAAATGATCGTATGTTCAAATAATTACAAAAAAGAGGGCTGAATTACTCATTACAAATATTATGCTTTGACAATTATGCTCGTCAGACTTTTGCTGGTTTCTGCCTTTGTTTTTCGTTTCTGATATATGACTGATAGATATTTAGGGAATATTGAACAAATTAAGAACGATTACTCTGTCTTTCAAGATGTGTTCCTACATCTCTACAACCTGTCCCAGCCTGTGTGAGCGCCCCAGTACTGTGCGACCTTTCCATCACGGAGAGCTGTGGCAGAATCCTCGACTGCTGCCTTATGGATGAGGAGTCGATGACCTGACGTTGACAAGTGCTTGGTTTTGCGCTCAGCTCACCCTGTCAAAGTTTGATTTGCTTCTGAAACTCATGCTGTCTTGCCGCACTCCAGAACAGTCATGCACGTCACGAGTGTTGTAACATTACTTCCCAGCTGGTCAGAGCAGCTCAAAATACTCCTGCGCAATCGATACATGTAAATCAAGCATACTGCAAACAGGAGCGGGAAAAACAGTAATAGCATAAAAGACAAAAACAAATTTAAAAATCAAACATTCAGTCAAGCAAAACTGAAATAAAAATCGCCGCCTTTAAATCACGTGAAAACCTTTACCAACAGAGGTTCTTTGAGAATTTTAATTTCCTCATAGCTTTCTGTGTAATCTGATACGGAAACAAAGAAATTTTGATAGAAGATAATTTTAAGGGAATGTAAAAGATAAGTTACGAGAGACCATAAACGTAACGCTTTCCTATTACCTAAGAGGAGAAGCCTCTCTCATGTTAAAGGGGTCCATTTCTTTTCTATAAAAAGCTAAAGGAATTAAACGTAGAGTAAAGGATGATTTAGATACGAGAAAAGCTTTCTTCTAAATGTATTTTTTTGAGTGGGGAGAAAAGCTAGTTTATGTATGTTCAGGGAATGGGATTCAATTTATAGTAATTTTTGTAGGGTGGACGTTCAGTTGGATGGACTGGGAGGAGGATTGGAGTTTTGTAAAGATCAGAATAGAGATAGTTTGTGTGTGTGTGTGTATGAGGGGAGGAGAGATAGTTTGTGTGTGTGTGTGTATATATGGGGGGAAGGTTAGTGTTGGTGAGAAAGCATAAGAGGAGTCGGGGAACTGAAAAGGTCGTAGACGTAAGTTGATAATTTTAGAGAAGAAAAGACTGCGACTCTGTACTTATCGAGCTGGACGAATCAGATGGTGGAGTGAGGGAAGAGAGAAGGTTTTTGTGGGGAGGGTAGCAGCGGGAGAGGAACTTAGTAATTGTGGAGATAGGAGAGGGGGAAAGAAGACAAGAGGGGCGGTCGTATAGAAAAGGGAAGTGGGAGAGGGGGAGGAATCCTGCATTTTCTGGGGATTCAACACTTACTTCACCCATTCTATCGTATCCAGTATCTTATCTCTTGGGACATGTTTCGTCCTAGATGCACTGTTTCGTTTTTGTTTCATTTTTTTGTCAGCTCTGCCATGCTCGAACATATCTACAATAGCTAGACAGAAATAAAATCGCAGCATGTGCTATGAAATGCACAGACGTGGTATTTCTACCATGAGAAACTCATAGAAGCACAAAGGGTGAAAATGAATAATGAAGATGACATTCTGGAATGGCTGATGGTATACTGGCTCATGGCAATGTGACTACCATCCAAGTTTGAAATCGTTCCCTTTAGAATTTGTTCATCAAGACTTAAAATGAATAACTAAAATTTGAATTTTCAACCTCTCGTCGATATCAGTTAACAACTAATCCACAAAGCAAATGTAAAACTTTTGCCGAAGAGACGTGCAATATGTTCAGGCATGATCAGCTTTGGGTATCAATAATTCACGTATCCACTCTTCTCTTAATTTGGTACCTTAGCATCTTAGGGGGATAAGGTGGGAATGCAAGGTAACTGATGGATCCGTGTTTTCTATGGTCAGAACAATGGAAAGATATTTGATTACAATGTTTTTACGATTCGGTATAGCCCTTAGAGCCGATGTAGTGGAAATGTCAGCCTCTTGCAGCAAACCTAATTAATGTGGCTGGACCAGGTCTTCAGTGAGGCGCCCAGCTCGCCAGGACATTGGCGGTTCAGTGAGGGATGCCTCCAGGCATTCATTATTAATGAAAACAAGGTTCTCTTCTCGCGTCAGCACAAGAAGTCAAAAAACATTTACCCTAGCTCTGAGTATATGGGCTCAGTGGTCTGATACTGCTTCACCCTGAGATAAAGAATGGATGGTTGAGAGAGAAGAGAAGGGAAGAGAGAGAGAGAGAGAGAGAGAGAGAGAGAGAGAGAGAGAGAGAGAGAGAGAGAGAGAGAGCTAGTTGGGAAGTAAGACAGATAGAAACTGACACAGGAGACAGACAGAGAAACTGACACAGAGGCAGCAAGGAATGATAGATGATTAGAAGAGGACTGACAGCTGGAGGGACACTTTGTAGCAATATAACACACACACACACACACACACACATATATATATATATATATATATATACAAAGAGAGCAGAAAAAGATATAAAGAGATGAGACGAGATATGATCAGCTTCTCATAATAATACATTTTAAGGACATTATTGGGCGCGTACACATGAGGATACATAGAGGCAGACTACAAACTACCTCCCGGAAACTTAAGACCCAAGGTTATTGGATTCTGTTGACTAGAGAGCGGAGAGGAGTTTGCCCTTTCTCACTTATCCGTTGACCCCATTGATCATTCAAGCCTTCAGTTAATGGACAAAGTCACTTAGCTTCTTCATCTTCCTCAATGTCGATCCAGTGGTAACTCTTCTAGGTGGAAGCTTTCCAGTCCCTGTCTTGTCGATTAATTGATACTTTAAGACAATCTTATCTTTTGGGGATATTCTCTTATTACTTCTTTTGGTTTTAGATCTCACACTCTTATATGAAAGAGTGAGAATATGCAGAAGAAATGAAGCGTCACAGAGAAAATCGTCAAATTCTTACATATAGGCAGACTGGCAGATAAATGACTTAGATTAATACAAGACTGGCCTGTATTGGAGTGTACAGTACAAACATTTTCAAAGGTACCCTTCTTTGATACCCTTCACCTCTGTTGTCTCTTCCTGTTTCTTTTATTGTCAACATCAAATCAAGACGCTACACATAAATTACAGGCCAGTAGAAAAGGTCGACCGTAACATGATCGAATATTGGAAGAATGTGAAGGTTTATAAGTGCTCTAAAAAGTCAAAACATTACTACACCTGTATAATAAAATTATCACACAGAGAGCGATAACCAGTAAAACAGTTTTCTTACATCCAACTCTTAGGTCAAAACATAAAAAACAAAGAATGGTAATCATCTGCTACTAGTTAAAACAACATGTTGTCGTGTGAGCTGTTTTGACCACCGATCTCCTCATACCGCCACACAGCTCAACTAAAATCTTGGCAGGCTTGGCTAGGTGGACGCTGGCTGAAATGGTCATTCGATACTTACTCAGCTTCCAGCTCAGCCTTTATCGCATCGCCCTTTAAGCTTTCTCTAATATACTTTAGGTGCCTTGAGCAAGCCTAAATCTTGATGAAACATGTTGAGAAAACATGATATACTTCAACGGTTGCCATCTTTTCATATCTGAAAATTTTCGTAACATAAATATCAACACCTTTCAACTTAGCTTTGGGTCTCATAAAACTGAGATGAAAGATTTGTTTAAATGTAGTGTATGACATATCTCTAAAGCAAAAAATGAGCGGTTTGAAAATAAAACTCCATGTCACTTTGAGAGTAAAGGCGATTGACTCCATGTCAGTTTCAGAGTAAGGCCCTATAACTCCATGTCAGTTCATAGTAAGGCCTTTAACTCCATGTCAGTTCAGAGAAAGACCTTTGTCTGTTTGAGAATAAGGTCAATTGACTCTATGTCAGTACAGAGTAAGGCCCTCTATCTCCATGTCAGTTCAGAGTAAGGCCCTTTAATTAACTCCATGTCAGTTCAGAGGAAGAACCTTTAACTCCGTGTCAATTCAGAGTAAGGCCTTTTAACTCCATGTCAGTTGATATTAAGACCCTTTAACTCCATGTCTGTTTGAGAGTAAGGTCAATTGACTCCATGTCTGTTTGAGAGTAAAACCACTCCACTCCATATCAGTTCAGAGTAAGGCCTTTTATATCCATGTCAGTTTCAGAGTACGGCCCATTGAACCCATGTCGGTTTAAGAGTAAGACAGACTGACTGATTCTATGTCTGTTTGATAGTAAGACCAATTGGTTCCATGTCTATTTGAGAGTAAGACAGACTAACTGATTCTATGTCTGTTTGAGAGTAAGACCAATTGACTCCATGTCAGTTTGAGAGTAAGACCAATTGACTCCATGTCTGTTTGAGAGTAAGCTCAATTGACTCCATGTCAGTTTGAGAGTAAGACCAATTGACTCCATGTCTGTTTGAGAGTAAGCTCAATTGACTCCATGTCAGTTTGAGAGTAAGACCAATTGACTCCATGTCTGTTTGAGAGTAAGACCAATTGACTCCATGTCTGTTTGAGAGTAAGCTCAATTGACTCCATGTCAGTTTGAGAGTAAGACCAATTGACTCCATGTCTGTTTGAGAGTAAGACCAATTGACTCCATGTCTGTTTGAGAGTAAGACCAATTGACTCCATGTCTGTTTGAGAGTAAGACCAATTGACTCCATGTCAGTTTGAGAGTAAGACCAATTGACTCCATGTCTGTTTGAGAGTAAGCTCAATTGACTCCATGTCAGTTCAGAGTAAAGCCTTTTCACCACATGTCAGTATTATCATATTAACAACGTACATTGCTCTTTGCCATGCTAGTTAATGAGGTTAGAAATGGCGCAAGCTTTCCCTGGACCCTGCTAGATCAATAAGAAGAGATACGTTAGAGACGGGTCAGAAAAAGCTACCTAGGGATACGGCTAAAAACTAGTCGTGGTCAGGGAGTCACCGTGGACTGCTAAGACAAACCTTATTTTAGTTTCCATGTTGAGAAAACTACATTGGGCAATTGTTTAAAACATTTTAGCATTAAAATTTAGCATAGAAGTTTTGTTGAGTTTATTGACATATTTTTTTCAACAAACAACAACAACAACAACAATAACAAGAGAATAAATACTACATTAATACAGATTGAAAGAGAGTCTCAATACAACGTAATTCCTGAGGGAATTATCAACATTTTCAATTTTCATCATTTCCCTATGGGCTGTTGTGACAAAAACGATTCCCTTCGAATTTTATATTTCTTAATATTATTATTTTACTTGGGTTAACAGAAAGCCTAAAATGCTTGAGGTGCGATAATCAAAACATCTCACCACTCTGAGGCATTCAGGATGAAAACATCTGATATTCCCTGGATGTGAACTGGTTTTGTAAATCAGTAAAGCAAAATTGAAGTCAAACCAAAAAGAAAGATAAAACGCGAATCCCAAATTTTGATACTCTCTTAGCAAATGTGGTTTAAAGCAAATACATATATGAGCTTTATGTTTTTGTTGTTTTAGAAGAAAAGATATACACAAATGAAAAGAAATGTAAAGGATGACAGAATCCTTGAAGCTTATAGATCATTGAGATAATTTACATAACTTTAAAGATAACAATTACTAAAACTGCACTGGAGTACTTTTACAAATAATAATCATAGATGCTAGGAGGAAATTGCCTACAAATTTGTTGGACATTTTGAACAGTTTTACTTATATATGGACAGTATGGGAGTAGATAATACAATACCGAACACAATATCCCTTATTCCTTCGAGACTGAATCCTATTATAGAACTAAATGATCGACTAAAAGGCAAATTTTAAAAGCGCAGTTGGTCTTTGGAACAGTGTCGTAAACTCTAAAGATATGATCGCTTAGGTTGAACCTAAATATCAGACAGATGTTAGTTTATCGGAATAAGGAAAAATGGGAAGATGATTTGATGATCCCAATAAAACTGTTTTGAAATAGACTGTTCATCCAGTCATATTTTTCAACTGCTCATATGGAGCTGTGCTGGCTTTTCTTCACTGTCCTAATTGGGAATTAAAGTAGACCCAGACGTGGGTTGCCACGGCTCTTAACGTCTTACAATATGAAATTCAAGAATTGGATATAAAATCTCGCCCAAATAACTTGCATGAAAGCATTGACCTAGACAGAAAGGCGCTTGTCTGCATAGTCTTGTTACAATACACTTTCCATAAATAGCAAACTGATCAATTATTTGTGAATCGTTGTTTGCATTGGAAAAATTTTTCTGCAGCAAATTTGAAAACTCTAATTCTTAATGAAAAGTGTATATGAGCGCTCTATAATCTGTTATCGCTATCTGGAGAGAGAGAGAGAGAGAGAGAGAGAGAGAGAGAGAGAGAGAGAGAGAGAGAGAGAGAGAGAGAGAGAGAGAGACAGAGAGAGACAGAGACAGACAGACAGACAGACAGACAGACAGACAGACAGACAGACAGTCAGAGACAGATAGAGAGAGAGGTGTTAACCTGCAAAACTTGCAGTTTGGGATTGAAAAATCCCGTCAGAGATTACATAAAACATATACAGATTTAAAACATTGTGGCTCGAGATTTTATGGGTCAATCAATAGAGAAAGTTACAAGCACATTAAGAGATGCTAAAGGTTGAGCATGAACAAAAGAGTGATTTCCCTACGGGTTGGAGATAAAATCTTTGTCTAGATGAGATCGTCTAGACAACTGCACGTCCGTCTCGCAACGAGATTAAAAGCGAAACAAAACAAAGCAAAAAAAAAAAAAACAGATTTCATTTCTCAATGAAGAATTCTTGTATTCCATATTTTTCACCTCTGAGAGATTCATCAGTGAATTCTACAGATGATGACAGATACATCATTTAGATGGATGTAAAGCTGCCGCCCAACAACTTTAAGCTACAGAATGAGCTATAGAGTAGCTCGACTGGCTGTGCGTAAAAAATATGAACAAAAGCGTTTCCTTCTCACCATGAGAAAATAACAATTTTGCATTAGCTACAATAGCTGCGATTATTCTCCGGTTAAGGCTTGGTGGACAGGTCAAAATATCAATAATTTATTGTCATCCAGACCTTACGAAGATCAAGGATCTCTAACCATTATAAAATAAAAGTTACAAAACTCTAGATTCGTTTTCCAGTTTTTTGTTTTTGTTTGTTTATTTTGTTTTGTTTTGTTTTTGTTTTTTTTTTTTTTGGCGCCTGGCACCTATTCCTTTTGCTGCAGGCAGCGAAAATGAGAAGTCAAAAGTATCTTTAGTTTCTCTTGAATATTAGTTCCAGACGTGCGCCTATGTCATCTTATACCCCGGAGATCTTAGGCTGATATAGCAAGCTTGTTAAATAAAGCAATGTCAAATATGTCTTTAAAATGCTCTATCCCAGGATGATTCAAATGAACCGTTTCCTCCTCTTTCTTTAGATCTAAAAACAGCATGCTAAATTACACAAAATTCTCTCTCTCTCCCCCTCTCTCTCTCTCTCTCTCTCTCTCTCTCTCTCTCTCTCTCTCACACACACACACACACACACTCATTGCCTCTGGGCAGTGTTAAAGTATAAAACAGTATATATATATATATATATATATATATATATATATATATATATATATATATATATATATATATAATACGCGTGGCTCAGTCATGGTATCTATAGTATTTTTTATCTGCTCCATTCCCATCTCTCATGTCTCACTATTTCTTAGCTTTGTTCGAAGGTCGCTCTGATGAGAAAATATACCGTTCAAAACAAAATGAAAGCTACTTAAAAGAAAAACCAACAAAACATCAAAGGGGAAAGGTCGTGTTTGTTTTATTTCATATATTTTTGTTTTATAAGAAGAAAATCGTGTTTCCTTTTCTCTAATTTCACAAAACCTCTAATTCGATTACTATGGACATGAATGGTGCCTGTAATTCCATCGACAGAGTTTTCTCTCCTAGCAGACGGATCGATCGGGCATAAGCCTCTGATAAGAATCATTATATTATCTGAAAAAAGTTTCACATTCTCAAGACATATGTAAGCAGGTCTTGAAACCGCCACAGGCGAGCCAGCACAGAGTGAAGTGACATTAGGTTGAAATTTCTTCAGAAACTGATAGATTATTTTTTTAACTAACTTGCTCCTCTTCGTGAGTTGAGCTCATGCCTTACCACACAAGTCCCGATATCAAGATCATTCTTGATGATGCTATATTTTTTCACGATAAAGATGGAAAAAATTGTCCAGTTTTGCTACTTTAATTTAAAATTCATTTTCGTTTAAATAATTAAATGCGTACATTAGTTAGTTGACATATATGAAAACTATAATGTTTTATCTCTATAATAACGTATTACATTATTAAAATAAATTCAAAATGATTTCAATCCTGTCTTTATATAGATGCACCAGCTGATTTCTTTTAATATTGTTTTATAACATACCGGTACAGGAGGAAAGTTAATTACATCACTTTGAGCAAATGATGACGTCTTCTTATCTGCTATGCAATAGTCTATGAAAATGAAAAACATATCCTGTTATCGATTTTTCACAAACAATCGGTTGTCCAAATATTTACCATAACCCCATGCATGTCCATGCGATAAACAGCTGCCGCTATATATATCATTTTTCACAAAGCAAGCATTTTTAGCTTTCTTGCTATGTGACTCCGTCTGTCTCAAAAGAAAGATGTTGTTCTTTGGAATAATTGCTCATCACTGAAACAAATTTCTCGACACTAAAAGAACGAAACATAATGAAACAAATAAATTGCATGTTCTCATTTTTGTGTAAGCGTGTTTGACGAGGAGACCGTTTGTTTTACTTGGAGTTTGAAGAAAGAGCTTTATAGGTTGTCATTTATATTAAACTATACATGTATTTTTAACGTGTTTGCTCAGTCCAGTCATCTTTTAATACGCTTTTAGCTCCTGATCCTCATCACATAACATACCGAGGTATTATTTGTTACCGCTCGTGCACCGTCATAAATATAAAAACATGAGTTTTGGAAAAGGAAGTCAAAAAAAAAAACCTCTAGCTTCCCACTTTAGAAGTTGTTTTTTATTCATATGTAGAGCTTTATAATATTTTTAAAAATTGTTTTCAAGTGAAACATTCATAAAAGGACTTTTTGAAAGAGCATTAACACCAAGATTAATTACTATCTAGAATTCTCGCCGCGAGCAAATCTTAATACACTTAGATCAAAGTATAGTCATCTTCTATGTCTAGAAGTATTCCATTATACTCGTAGATCGGTCAAGAGTGGCGATGAAAGGTGAAGCCTCAACTCAGCCTGATCTTATCTTGCTTTCTGCCTTTCTGCCACTACCGCAGCTTTATGTCCATGCCTAAACTAATTTCCTCTGCAACGAAAGTACCCAATTAAGGCATGCGAAAATTGAGGCCGTCTATGACAGAGGCACTAGGGTTAGACGGAGGAAAAAAGTGGAGAAAGAAAGCATTGGAAGACGCGCGTTCAATAATGTACTTAGACAAAATGGTAAATTACCGACTTCGAAAGAAAAAGATTCTACAGGTGGTGCACTAGAGGTTTTGTTTTGTTTTTTTTCTACATTTGCGACTATGTTATTAAGAGTGACAAAAAGACTGCAAAATAAAACCACCAGCAAAAAAAAAGGAGAAGAAGAAGACGAAGAAAAGAGAGGGAGAGAAAGAAAGAGGGAGAGAGAGAGAGAGAGAGAAGGAGAGAGAGAGAATGGAGGTGGAAAAGAAGTAGGAGAAGAAGAACAGAAAAAATAAAAGGTGCTCTCTCACTCTCTCTCTCTCTCTCTCTCTCTCTCTCTCTTAGTTTTTTCTCTCTCTATTTCCCGTTTTCTCTCTTTCCCTTCTCTTTCCCTCCCTCCCTCTCTCTCTTTCTCTCTCTCACCCTCTCTCTACCTTCTCTCTCCCTCCCTCGCTCCCTCTCTCTCTCTCTCTCTCTCTCTCTCTCTCTCTCTCTCTCTCTCTATCTATCTATCTATCTCTCTCTCTCTTCTGTCTCTTTAAGTCGCTTTTTCTTCTTTTAGTTTGTGTGTGGGATAGGGGGAGGGTAAGAATCGCCTCAGGAGGCTACAGCAAGGCAGCTTTCCGACTAGAATCTGCGGGGCAGGAACTGTAAAGCTCCAAACTTCAAAGCGAAACAATATGTTTAATTAGAGATGCTTGATTCCCGGATCAAAGACGGTACTCGAGGCTGCACACTGCTGTTATGTCGTGAACACAAAAGTATTCGAATTAATATCATCGCGGGCAAAAAACTCATTATTTTTTTGTTTGTTTATTCCATAAAGAGTTTCAAAATTACCCGAACCAAAAATAACCCACAAAAAAAAAAAAAAGAAAATAATTACTAGATCATTTTAGTATCCGTATGTATGCACGAGATTTGTTTTTAATATGCCGTTATTTAATCGTGCGTATGCATATTGAACGTACAGTGTAAGTTTTGATAGGGCCAACAACAATCAGTTGTGCTGATCATTTTAAACATTATAATATTTGAAAAAAAAAATTCACAAAAAAGTGTTATTGTTCATCTTCTTCCTTAGCAATCCAAGTCAATATACTCAAATCTTAATTTCTATTGTTTGGGTCAGCGATAGAGTCATTTTTTACAAAATATTCATCATTAATAATTACCAGAAGTATCAACGATATAAATATTTTGGTGCGATAATTTTAGTACTGCAAAGCTGTTTAATTTTTGTTTTACTTGATTGTAGTCAGAAGAGGATATAGACTATTCTACTCTCATTTATTGTAATATTTTTAGTTTTTTCGTCCACTGATCTTTGCTAACGGCCTCACGCCTGACTTGTTCTGTTCCAACATTTGTCCACAGAGTTCAAGATAATCTACAAAGAGAGTTTCAGTATAAGCTGGTCGTGAGAAGTTTGATGATCACTGATAACAAAAGAAAGAGACTGGAAATAAGTTGTGTTTTTTCCAAGTAATCATGTATCATAAGTTCATCTGTAACTTTAATTGGTCTAAGAGTAACTTTTTCAGTTTGCCCGTTGTTTGTTCTTATTGAATAAAGGTGAATGGTTTGCTCAACTTGTTTGAGAGAAAAAAAAATCACATAAATTTGTTTATTTTTCACGATTTGCTGTGATTTATTTTGTTACCATATCGTCATTTGGATATATTTTTATAAGATTAGATCTTGCAAATATCAAATTGGTGATTGTCTCTCTTTTTATTTTAAGACCGCATTTTTGTATTTTGTTTTTCTTTTACGTTTTAAAGAAATTCACATGCAAAGTCACTGTTAATGTTTTATGTTACCATACATTTTTTTTTATATATTTTAGAAGTATAAAACTTTTTTTAAACTGAGCAGGACCAAAAAATAGTTTGTTCAAAGTCTGACAATCTTTAACACAGCATCCATCGAATAAAATGAAATTAAGTTTCATCGCCTGATTTAAGAAGAGAGTTAGTCCACAACATACACGGAATGCATCCTCTGAAAGAAAACGGGTTCTACTAAGTTTGCTCTTTTTTGCACTTGCTCAATCTTATCTCGCAACCATAAGCTTCTACTTAACTAGGTTACTTCACTAAAAGATTAGATTAAGCGAAGTGAAGTAACCTAAGGTGATTTCCCATCGGAGCTCCTGAAGGACTTGCTGATTGCTAGACCAGCAGGACATGATACTGATCGTTTGTCCTGGTGGGATCGAGAGAGCACCTCAGCTGTTCCGGATGCGCTAGGCATCCAACTTAGCAGTCCCATCAGTGACTCAAATCGCTCGATTCTTGAACTGGGGATTCTCGCCTCTCATCTTAATGACGAGTGAAAACTCTTATGTCATTGGGCTCAATAGAAGACACAATAAAATGATGAGACTTTGGGTGCTTTATAATTTAATATTATTCCTCTGTGCCGCAAGGAAGATATTTCCAAAATGATGAATCTTATATCGTTTTCTTGAAAGAAAAAAGTAAAAAAAAAAATACCCAGCTCTTGCTAAGGGACAAGCATGTTTATTAAATAAATCGATCCAGTTTTAGAAATCGATTAAGTCGGTTTCTGAAAATCATCTAGTGACACACGCTAGCTTTATTTGCATTTGTGCAGATGAGCCGTGTTTAGGTAGCGCTAAATCCATATTAATATTCACATCAATTTATAATGGGACATAACACAGCCCCTTCCAACCTCTAGACCCTTGTCAACCGCCAAGTAAACACTGTCGATCAGCTGGCGTTAAGAAAGCCGCAGTCCAGTTAACTTAACATGATATCCCCTTCTCTTGTGTCGAGTGTACATCTTACATCTGAGAGAGTGCAGCAAAAATTATCATACTCTTGTTGCCAACCACTAGCTCTTAGCCTTTTGAGAACCTCTGATGATTGTGTTAGAGCAAAAAAGATAAATTAAAAAAAAAACATTTCGAACGTGTTCTTTTGATCTTTTCTTGAATGTGCCAAATTATTTCAATGAAGAAAAATTTCATGTGTGAACATGTTAAGGGTTACAATATCTTTATATGTTGGTCTTTTTGGCCTCTTTGCATTGACTCATGGGATGCACTTTATCAAGGTTTTGAGGAAAAAGTTAAATCAAAGTCTCCTCTGTGTTCAGGTCTGATAAGGGATACTATGAGAACTAGCAAGAAGCAAGGGATTGATTTTTTTTATTTTTGTTAAACAGCTTATGTTCTGTGGTATGACACATTGATTAAAAAAAGTGATCTAAAGAGAGATAACACTGAACACGAAAGAAAAAAAAATGAGAGAGGAATAGATCATATTATAGAAACATAAGTAAAGCAAATGGTTTGTAAGCCGGGTGATCTACACCAGATCTATAAATTATTTTAATGTACGACGTTCCTGAGTTATTTTGATTTTAAATTGAAATAAAGCATGGATTTTATTTTCTTTAACCTTATCTTTTTTTCCAAATATTATATAGGTCTGAAAGGAAATGAACATATATCTTAACAATTTAGATTAAAAAGACAACCTGTAAATTGCTATATTTCAAAACAACGATTCTCTTCATAATCATTGGACAAACAATGTATTTTGCTGTGAAAGTTTCACGCTAGTGAGACTCGAGTGAACCCCGTGTCTTGCGGGGCCGATCCCGTCCTGGTATGGGTGAGGCCCGGGCTCCATCATCGATCAGCGTTTCGAGCAGCCGCCGTCAGATAATAGCTTCATTGTCGGAAACATAATCAAGTTTCGTGACATCATTATGGATGAGGCAGCAACGATAATAACAGACGTTTGACTCAAATTCTTGAAGGGAATATTTTTTTCATAAATTAAGCGCGATCCTCTCACTTTTACTGTATAGTTCCAAAAATTTGATGATTTTTTTGTTGTTGTTGGATGCTTGATAAACGTTATCTAATGAAAAAGAAGTGGCTTCGTGTGAGATGGCGTGTGACTTAACTAATGGGTCTGGCATATTCCTGCAGGTGTCGAGGTGAATCAAGTGGGAAAATTACACAGAGAGAAAATACAGACAGAAAGAGTCAGTTGCAAAAAAATTTTGTATAGATAGCTTGCTAGATCGATAAAAAGATAGATAGATAAACAAACGGTCAAGCAGATATATAAAATGATGTATATGGATGGATAGACGTAAGTTAGCATATGGATGCATAAAAATAGACAGTCAGAATGAAAGATAGTTATTAACACAGATCTAGATATGTAGGTGGGTTGGTAAAAAAAAAATTACACAAAAATTGTTCTTACCAATTCTTCCCTGAATCAGTTTAGCATAGATTTTTTATTCATTTAATTTTTATGTGAATTAACTTAGTGATCAGAAGTAAATTGTTTTGATATATAGTCTTAAGAAATGTCACCAATAAGGCAGTTTGTTTCCTCCTACATCATAATAGAGTTTTTTCTTCCTTTAAGAAATAACACTGCGCAATAGAGTTGTATCAAAACATAAAAAAGGATATTGACAGAGTGGATTAACGCGTGTGCCAAAACTAGCAGCCACCAACACACGAGCTCGCTCTAATCAAATAGTTCTGACTCTGCCATCACAGCAGGTAACCATTAATGTTTCCAGACAATAACCGCCCACTGGAGAGTTTAACGACGTCCCCCTGAAAACACGATGTTTACTAGCTTAACAAAAACACGATGTTTACTAGCTTAACAAGAAACTCAACAGAATTTACTTTCCTCTCGATGAAATAAACTTTTTTGTTCAAATCTATCATAGGAAAAGATTTATTAAAGCTTTATATAACTGGTTACCAAATGGAATTTTTTAACGATCAACTAGAGGCTGTTAAGACATTATTAATTGGAAGCAGTAGAGACAAACTCCAGCTTCACGTTAAGGAAAAACGATTTCCTAGGAGTAAAAAAAAAACCCAAACCTAACCGTAACACTAGCTGTCACTGACAGTGAGGATGCTGTGTACCGGTACTGGCTTAAGATGTTGAGTCTGAAATGTAAATTTGAAAAAAAAATTGCTTTCTAATGCCACGACGCATGCATAAGAAAAAGGTCTGACGTTGGATTTTAACAACGGCTCAATCCCTTTTCATAATAGAATTTTTTGTAAAAGAAATTTGAAGAGATTTAAAATGTCTTTTTGTAAACCGTTTTGCACACCAAACGAACGCAGTTTAGCCACATGGAAAATGAAACAGCATGCCTGTCAATCAATGCTGTAAGAAAATATTTCGAGACCAGCATTAAAGGAAAAATAAATTTTATCAAGACTAAAATAAAGTTACAGAAAAAAAAATGAAAATATGAAAACAAAATGATTTGTTATTAATACAAGGCCGTCCTCTCGTTCGATTTACATAGGTACTCAGATGTCAGTGTGGTGAAAGTTGTTTTTACTCACTTAGATTCTAATATTAATGTACAGTGTTTTGGCGTCTGGTTCCTTATTTCCCATACGAATACTTCTGTAGTCGTTGGTTGACCGGCATATTCGATTTAAACGTGGGAATGGCCTATCACCGCGAGGAGCTCTCGAGACAGCCCTCCCAAGTGGGAAATCTACTTCAAGACGATGCTCTTTAATAGCACGCTCGGAGATCCTTTGAGAGCAGCCTAAAACGAAATTGTAACTGGAAACTGTAAAACAATATAATATATGTCTAAACACAACACAGTACTCCTTCACCCCATGGCAAAACTACGGTTAGGGAACTAGACATTTCGGTTAATTTTGCCAGATATCTCAATTGGCCTAAATTCCTCGGTTACGATCTTATGCTGATGAATGGAAATAAGTGTGTTGGGAGTTCTGCGTGAAGGTTGATGTTACAGTAAAGTTTTCCTTCTAAAATGATCAGATTCTAGTTAAGTTCGTCCCTAAATCTGCGAGCAGAGATTTTTGGAAATGTATAAAGTCAAAAGCGAATAAAAAGAGAAAAAAAATTGGAACGTAAAGGATGCATATTATATTATTATTGCGTGTAAGCGTCTGTGTGTCGAAAAGAAGGCGACAGAAAGGCTGACAGATACAAACAATTAGACGAACAAGAGATAAATTGCGAGAGACAGACCGAGACAGAAGAACAAAGGAGGAAGGCAGAAGAAGAAATGATTGGAACAAAAGAAAAAAAGAGTCAGTCAGAAAGAGAGGATGAGGTAGGAGAAAAAAAGAGAGAAAATTAGACAGAAAGAGAGAAAGGAATAGTGTGGTAAAAAAACAAAGAGAAAATGTATGTGTGTGTGACAGAGGGAGAGAGAGAGAGAGAGAGAGAGAGAGAGAGAGAGAGAGAGAGAGAGAGAGAGAGAGAGAGAGCAGTATTCCTAAGCGTCAATTATCTGACGACATCAAAACAATTAAAAGTCTCATTTTAATCAAAGTGTGAAAACATTTGCAAAATTATAGAAAAGAGAATTGAAGAAAAAATGTTAACTTCATTCAAAGACACACAAATGTCATTAACGTAATCAATTTTTTGTCATCTCATGAACATGCATGAGGCCACAAAATAAATTGGTTTTTCAACAGAAACTGTAGAAGAGGTAGAATCTGGATTAAGGCAAGCGTCAAAAAGAAACCTTTGGATGGAATCCTTGAAATCATTTTCATCTCTATTCACTGGAAAAAGTAATAGATCACAGCTCGGAAAGTGATGGAAGGAAGCAGATTTTACCGTATAAATTCATTTACCAAATAATGAGGTCGATGTAACACATATGCAGCTAGCATCACGATTCCGCAAGATGCTCCCACAACAAAAGCAGCAAATGTTGCTTGCCGTTCGCAGAAGGTGGCGAATTTTTCAATTTTCTTGAAAGGTCTGCACCAAGCGATTTGTTGAAAGGAACGCAATGTCACATAATTTAAGATCTTTGAACCTGGATCATAACCTGCATAGTATTTACAATTGCTAGACACAGAAAACAGTAAACACGGAAGAGAAAGTGGCTAACAAGGACTGGATTCGGCAACAGACATCTTGTCACGGAAGAATATTATTGTAAGGCAAAGAAATAATTCTACATGCAAAGTATCCACGCTGCGAAAACGGTGAGAAAATTTCTGTACCGAGTCTTACACGAAGACGAAAGAACATCCCGAAACGAGACAGGTCATGGGCCAGCTTGCAGCTGAGACAGAAGAGGCAGCTGAAAAAAAAATTAAACATTACCCGTGTTGGTGTGTGGTAACTTTAAGAGAGCTACCGTGGGATCAATCAAGAACAAGAAAAGCTGCTGACAACATATGGCGAAGTAGAAGATAGGGCAGAACAATTCAGAGAAACACTAAACCGACAATCACTGGAGGAGACTGAAGACATTCTTGACACACATCCTGTATAACATTTTATCCTCATGATAAATTTGATGCGTTATTACGAAGCATTTATCGCTTACCATGTGCATTTGGTTACAAACCCAATCAACATTGCTTTACCCTATATTGTGTCGATTTTTAAAACAATATAAAACTAAATAACTGAATAACAAAAGACACAAGATGATTTCTTTACTTGTATGTATTATTTCATATCATGCTAGCTTCATGTCGCCAAGAGCAGGTCCTCTTGTCAGTACATGATAAGGTATTTCTGGTTAGCTTATCCGTTTCAGCGCAGTTTCATATTTACACAGACTTTGAGTTATCGCGCCTGAATACCATGCATTGGTTCATGTAAGTTCAAACCAAATTAAATGTACAATTCCAATCGGGGGTGGGGGGGGGGGGGACGAATGTAAAAAAAATAATAATTATGAATATTTTTTACTTGCCTTGGAGCTTGCCTTTCGTTAGAGCTTCGTTTTGGGCCTGAATTTTTCTCAGCTGTTGCTGAATGTCTCAGAAATAACCTGAGATTATCGCGACAGTATGGAAATCAACAAATCAACCAAGCATTATTGTGATGGTGTGTACACGTCTAACTCTTCAAAATCTATTCTTATTGTTACAGTGATTTTTAAAAAGGTTTGAAAAAAAAAATGAAAAATTGTTGCCTATGACGAAAGTTGCAGTGTCTGAGAGTAAAGAGCATTTGAAGCCATTGTTTTTTACTTGTTTTAATTTATCGTCGCTAAAGTCACTTCATCATCTTTTTTATCATCATTTCTTCATTGACCGTCAACACCATTATCGTCATCATGATAATTATCATCATCAACATCAGCTTCATCATCACCACCATATGAAAAACAAAAGATCATATATCACCACCTTCATTAAACCTTCCCTTCTCACATTCAAAAGAAATTGAAGCAAAAACTCTGGGTTTTTGTTTGTTTTTTGTTTGTTTGTTACTTTTATTTTTTTATCTGGCTACGTACGCATTTCATTTTTGATACATAAATTAAAAATTATATAAAATGTATGAAATATTATATATTGTTTGTATGTAAAGTTTTGGGAGCAAAATATTATAAAGTTACAGCATTCAGCTTATTAAGTATAACTCATTTCAAACTAAACATAAATCAAAGATTTCATTACAATGCATTCTAATTTTTTGTAAATAAACACCCAATATGATTTTTATAGGCATGAAAATAATATATCACACATCAATTAAACCCATTTCAACATCTGCTTAGCACTTTATATTGCGTGAAAAGTTAATTTATAGCTGCTAACTCGAAAACCACAAAAAAGATAGCAAGTTTAAACGTTTGTCAATCTAGTGGAAGAAGATTTTTCACAGCTCGACCAAAAGGGTTTTAGACGAGAACACTTTTTTAATACATGAAAATACCTTTGAGACAGAAAGAACTGGAACTTTCATTACGAAACCCGTATAATGAAGTTCCAAAGTATTAGGATATAGATTTTAAGGACTAGTCATGAGGTTATGAAAGATATTCAGCAGCAAAATCTACCGTGGAAAACTCGGTCCTAGCTTAACTTCATAATGAAACGCCATAGAAAATCAAAAGGTTCTGCAAAATTATGATACTTTTATAACGCTATGTATGTGGGAACAATGTAAAAAAAAGTTATCAAAGTATGCTTCACAGAAAACTATTTATTTCTCGGTCGAAAAATTGTGAGGTTTTTGAAGTTACTAAATAATATCGACGAATTTAAATGATAATTTCAATCAACAAATTACATGACAGGTGCTTGGTGCAGAAATGTTAAAACTGAGGAAACAAAAATATTGTTCTATCTCTATTGGGCATATACTGAGGCTGCTTAGTCTATGTTGATAAGAGTCGTTTACTATTGATCTTTTTCAAATCGAACATTCCAGTTTCTCCTCAAATGTGATACAAATCATTTTTTTTTTAATTTTGCAATACACTTCACTATGCCATTCCTTCTCCATGTCATAATGAGAACAACTTTTCAATACTTCTATTTAGATGGTGATTGTGTTCAGCAAGCCTGTTGAATGAAAGAAAACTCTTATTATTTTTAGACATTTTTATGACAAATAAAGGTAAACAATATATTTGTTCAAGTTGTGAAAATGCAATTACCCTTGGACGACCAAATTCGAAAGCTTTGATTATTGGAATGAACGAAGGCAATTTCGAAATAGAAAAAAAATTATTTAGGCTTCACCGTATATGCGCTACTATTTACAATGTATGTACCAAACAAAATGCATTCAATTATGTAATATAGTCTAACATAATCAAATACAGTTTACAGAGAGACTAATGAAACTGCAAAGACGAATCACAATCATACTGTCCTCAAAAAATATTCAGGATAGAAGTTTTTCAAAAGTTCTTGATTAATTTTCGATTCAAGTACTAAAACAAACGTAACAACAACGACTCTATTAACTTAGATGGTTTCCTCATCTCATCCAGCCATAACCTACCAACATGGTAAAGCAGCAGCAGCAGCAGCAGCCTCAGTCCCGGTCACAGTTGCGCGAGTCGAGGCTGATGAAGTTGATGATGATCGCGAGAACTGCCCCGACAGAGAGAAGCGCCACGAGAAGAAGCGCCAGGGAGAACTTCATGGCGTGGTTTGCCTTGGTGCGCAGCTCGCGGTTCTCTGGTTCAAGAAACACAGCTGTTAGACTCACTTGAAACATGGCGCGAACAGTGCTTCAACAAGTGTGAAACACAGTTGTTAGACTCACTTGAAACATGGCGCGAACAGTGCTTCAACAAGTGTGAAACACAGTTGTTAGACTCACTTGAAACATGGCGCGAACAGTGCTTCAACAAGTGTGAAACACAGTTGTTAGACTCACTTGAAACATGGCGCGAACAGTGCTTCAACAAGTGTGAAACACAGTTGTTAGACTCACTTGAAACATGGCGCGAACAGTGCTTCAACAAGTGTGAAACACAGTTGTTAGACTCACTTGAAACATGGCGCGAACAGTGCTTCAACAAGTGTGAAACACAGTTGTTAGACTCACTTGAAACATGGCGCGAACAGTGCTTCAACAAGTGTGAAACACAGCTGTTAGGCTGACTTGAAACATGGCGCGAACAGTGCTTCAACAAGTGTGAAACACAGCTGTTAGGCTGACTTGAAACATGCCGCGAACAGTGCTTCAACAAGTGTGAAACACAGCTGTTAGACTCACTTGAAACATGGCGCGAACAGTGCTTCAACAAGTGCGAAACACAGCTGTTAGACTCACTTGAAACATGGCGCGCACAGTGCTTCAACAAGTGTGAAACACAGCTGTTAGACTCACTTGAAACATGGCGCGAACAGTGCTTCAACAAGTGCGAAACACAGCTGTTAGACTCACTTGAAACATGGCGCGAAGAGTGCTTCAACAAGTGCTAAACACAGTTGTTAGACTCATTTGGAACATGGCGCGCACAGTGCTTCAACAAGTGCGAAACACAGCTGTTAGACTGACTTGAAACATGGTGCGAACAGTGCTTCAACAAGTGCGAAACACAGCTGTTAGACTCACTTGAAACATGGCGCGAACAGTGCTTCAACAAGTGCGAAACACAGTTGTTAGACTCACTTGGAACATGGCGCGAACAGTGCTTCAACAAGTGCGAAACACAGTTGTTAGACTCATTTGGAACATGGCGCGAACAGTGCTTCAACAAGTGTGGAACACAGTTGTTAGACTGACTTGAAACATGGCGCGAACAGTGCTTCAACAAGTGTGGAACACAGCTGTTAGACTGACTTGAAACATGCCGCGAACAGTGCTTCAACAAGTGTGGAACACAGCTGTTAGACTCACTTGAAACATGGCGCGAACAGCGCTTCAACAAGTGTGCAACACAGCTGTTAGACTCACTTGAAACATGGCGCGAACAGTGCTTCAACAAGTGTGGAACACATTTGTTAGACTGACTTGAAACATGGCGCGAACAGTGCTTCAACAAGTGTGGAACACAGCTGTTAGACTCACTTGAAACATGGCGCGAACAGTGCTTCAACAAGTGTGGAACACAGCTGTTAGACTCACTTGAAACATGCCGCGAACAGTGCTTCAGCAAGTGTGGATCACAGCTGTTAGACTCACTTGAAACATGGCGCGAACAGTGCTTCAACAAGTGTGAAACACAGCTGTTAGGCTGACTTGAAACATGCCGCGAACAGTGCTTCAACAAGTGTGGAACACAGCTGTTAGACTCACTTGAAACATGGCGCGAACAGTGCTTCAACAAGTGTGAAACACAGCTGTTAGGCTGACTTGAAACATGCCGCGAACAGTGCTTCAACAAGTGTGGAACACAGCTGTTAGACTCACTTGAAACATGGCGCGAACAGTGCTTCAACAAGTGTGAAACACAGCTGTTAGACTCACTTGAAACATGGCGCGAACAGTGCTTCAACAAGTGTGAAACACAGTTGTTAGACTGACTTGAAACATGGCGCGAACAGTGCTTCAACAAGAGTGAAACACAGTTGTTTGACTCACTTGAAACATGGCGCGAACAGTGCTTCAACAAGAGTGAAACACAGCTGTTAGGCTGACTTGAAACATGGCGCGAACAGTGCTTCAACAAGTGCGAAACACAGCAGCATTATTAAGAGTATTGACAATATTCTGTTATGTTTCTCCTTTCCCACACCTTTACCTCATGCTTCCTGTCCTCCCTCATCTTTTCCCTATATCCCTCTTCCGCCTCCTTCTCCTTTGCATAAGATGCGACCGTTAAAAGTACTGAGCGTCAGCACGTGTTTTCCATCCTTATAAGCTCAGTATAATTATTGTAAGTGCAGAAACTCTACAATCTTACAAAGTGAAAATCAGATCACAGAGTCCGTTGCCATCAAGTAATGGTCTCATCTAATGCACTTATGTAAAAGATACGGGAAGTCCATTAGTGAATGATTTTGAAGTCTGTTTTACAAACATCCACATAATTATATTATCCATAGTTTGGAGAGAAAATAAAAGCTAATGCCAAAACAACTCGCTGTAATTTCTATCATTGAAATTTCCTGTTATTGGCAAGAAGACATAGAAAGCGGCTCGCAAGCACAAGCCGACAAAAAAGCCAAGTTTCCTTACTGTTCTTTCACTTACACATGCCACAAAAACAGGCTGCGAGATAAAAGTGGTTTGTTTTTTTTCAAATAATAAAATATTAAATAATATTCCACCATTATTTCAACAGGTCATACCGAGACAGACGGTCAGAGGTTTCAATACGTTTTTGTTTATAGGCCTTTTGCGCTGAGGCAGAAAATTGCTTGACAGTAATGTCTATAGGAACAAATTGTGTTTTGCTGCATAATCATTTTGTTTATTTCAGCAAACTCCACTGCAAACTGTTTTGCTGTAACCGAACTGAAAATTTCTTGTTGCAGTGAAAAACCACCCATCCTCTTTTATTTAAGTTACGAAATGGGTTTATTTGAGAGCTCAACAAACATGCCCACCAGTTTGGCGTTAAAGCTAATACTCACAAGACAACTTTTTTAATTTTTTTTCATGGCCTAGTCTTACTTTAATCAAAAACAAAAGATTTAAATCAGTTCTTACCTGCCAAAAGCTCGTCAAATGTTTTCATAGAGTCCTCAAGCTCCACATCTGCAAGGTTTAAAAATTAAAAATCCATGAATTTTATTACTCTAGTTATATATTTTTTTCACTTTATTAAATCGTGTTGTTTTATATTTACGTGATTAATACGTGTGCTAAATTTATATCTAATTTCTTACTTGTATGATTCAAAAAGCTAGCAATGATATGTTTTTTCACTATATGAAACCTCTAAAAGTATAATAACTCAGTCACTATGGTTGTGACCCCCGTCAGGCTGGCAAACTCAACGACGCTGAGTGGCTTCTCTATGTAGCTTCAATAGGCCAAATATTAAAGGAATGCAAACTTAAAAGAGTTACGATACTTCCCACATCAAACAAAGAGAACAGGAGGCCTTAATACAAAGTAGGATTAAAATATAAACAAACACTTGGACACACGAGCGATCCAACCCTTGTACAAACAGAACTGAAGGGCAAACCTCTTCACAGGAGGTATGCCTTTCATCTTAGGTCATAATGGTTCGATTGTCGATATCATTTATATTTTGAAGTAAGAGATTTTTTTTTATTTTCATGAGGAAAAATTGGTGAGCGGTTGAGAAATATCATCGGGTGATTTTAGATACCTAAAACGATGGTATGGAGTAAACCAACATAGAAAGATATACAGCTTGAAAGAAAGAAAGACAGGTAGACAGACAGACAGGGGAAAAGACAGATAAATAGATAGAGAGATAGATAGATAAATAGACAGATAGAAATATGTCTAGATAGATAGCTGGATTGATAGGAAAATAGGAAAAATTTTTTATTTTCATGAGGAAAAATTGGAGAGCGGTTGTGAAATATCATCGGATGATTTTAGATACCTAAAACGATGGTATGGAGTAAACCAACATAGAAAGATATACAGGTTGAAAGAAAGAAAGACAGGTAGACAGACAGACAGGGGAAAAGACAGACAGATAGATAGAGAGATAGATAGATAAATAGACAGATAGGAATATGTCTCGATAGATAGCTGGATTGATAGGAAAATAGGGAGATAGATAGATAGATAGAAAAGATAAGAAATGAGATTATAAATAGAGGTTTGGATGGAGCAATGGCAAAAAGATAGTCAGTCCGACGGAGGTAGATAAGGGGAATTAGTATCAGCTGATCGATAGACAGACAAAAAGATTGTTTACGGCTAAATGGAAACAAGATACATATAGATAGATACAGATTGAGAAAGATAAACGTATTTAGACACATAATCTTAGGGGAAAACTGGCTAATAAAAAGATGGGTATGCAGATAAAGGGACAGGAAGATGATCAATATATTGGGTTCACCTGACTTATAAGTTGACCTGTTAATGGACTTTATATTAATGGTTAAAAGAAGCTTACTTTGTTTAAGCGACGGCTCAAAAATAATATGGACGTTTCTGAGTTTAATACTTAAATTGTAATGGTGATAAACCCATTAAGATGGCACACCTCCAGAGACAAAACACGCACTCCGGTAGTTTGTAAAGGAAGTTCGATATATATAATTATATTGAACTTCCTTTATACACAATATAAATGGAACACAAAAGTAAAAATTGAGACATTAAACAACCAGAGAATAATATAATTGTAAAAGAAGTAAAAATGTGTGCCTTTACCATCTTTATAAATTTCCTCGGCCATCTTCGGCTGTAAAAGCCTCCGTCCAGCAGAAAACGGCTCGACCTGAGGAAGAGAACAAGAGATTGTGTTCTGCCTCACTGACACGCCACACACATGCTCTGATGGTGCTTTCCATAATAATTAGAAAATGTGAAATGCTCTTCTTTCCAGGCCTCCTCTTCCTTTCCCTTTTTTTCCCATCAACTTCTTCTCCTCCTCCCTCTTCGTTTCTTTCTTAGCCTCCCTCTCAGTTCCGACTCCTGCGCCTCCTCCTGCTAAGCCTCTTCCTCTTTCTTCTTCTGATTCCTTATCACTCTTATATCTTTTTATTTTATGTTCACACTCTATCTCCCCACATAATCATTTTTTTTTAATTTAATAAAGCCTCCAATTTTTACTATAGATATGTTTTTAAAGTCTACAGAAATTTTGAAAGCTTGATTTGGCAGAGCGCTTTCTTCGTGGGTAACTGCAATAGTAAAAGCTGCTTTCAAATTCATATCACCACCATCCCTGACAGGGCTCACCTCAGTTTGTGTTCCTTTGATTAGCCTAGATATTCATCTAGCATTTCCTCTCAAAACATGACAGTATGTAACTTATAATCTTAATCACAGTTTCAAACTGTTCACGTGAATACTGTAGTTGTTACAACTAGTCTAGGGATTGTTTTAGCAAGGTTTTAAGATGCTAGATCATACCTTAACAGTTAACGCCTACTTTTTTTCAAACGGTATCCAGGCCTCTAGATATACATCAAGATGAATTCAGTAGTGACATCTTTGCTAGCTGTCACTTTTCACGTTTACCTCTGTTATGGAGTATTCAGCTTGGTATTGACATTTCACAGGCAAACGTTTTTGTAATACCTTTAATTCCACCCGTTTAGTCATTATTAAAGAAAATGTCAATCTCAGTATTGATCCTTTATGTCTACATCATCAAACTAAAAAAGTTAGAATTTAGCGTTGTCTTTAAAGATGGAAAGGGGTCGGAACAAAATATATACGTGTATCTACATCGTTTTCATTAAAATTGTGAAAAAAGTGTAGTTGGTTATACTAACATC
This sequence comes from Elysia crispata, assembly GCA_033675545.1. Classification (NCBI taxonomy): domain Eukaryota; kingdom Metazoa; phylum Mollusca; class Gastropoda; family Plakobranchidae; genus Elysia; species Elysia crispata. The sequence goes on along the minus strand of JAWDGP010006323.1, from coordinate 1,871,221 downwards.
TAGAGTCTAGATCTAGGACAATTCTGAATTTCTCGCAATCTTTTCACGATACCTTTTATTTTTCGAGTTAAAGCTAATCTTGTCCAGAATATGGAATAGAACTTGCAATAACGCTGAAACCTCAAAAACTCCAACTCAATAAATGAATCCAGTCGATGCCAATAGCACAGAATAAAACGTGTCTTGGATGATGTACCTGTTAATAACTTGAGATTCAAAACAGGCACAGTGTAACTGTTACTACATCTAGATCTAGTCCCGAACCACGATAAGTCTTTAGACTTGGTAGAGCCTTTGTAACTGTGTGGGTAGAGCCTTTACAGGTTAAAATTAGATTCTAGACTGGACCGTCTCGGCTTGATCTACACCCACTTCATACTTTTTTTTGCCTCTCCTCCACCACTCCACAGTCCACACACACATTCCTCTAGTTAAGCACTGGTGTGTTCTACTTGGACCCGCCTTTATCACTGCAGCGCCCCTCTACATGGGTCTTGCTATTCGCTTCAAAGACTACAATATCTCCATACAGAAATGCAAAAGGAATAAAATTTATGGCTGCTTTAAAAAATAGGGCTTAAGATTAAGACCTTCAACACAGGGTGTGAAAGCTGAGCTCGGGTCAACAGTATTATGTTGAAAATTCCGGTAGGCCCTACTGTCAGCAAATATTCCTGTCCCTTCCATCATATACGAAAAGAGTTTAAGGCTCACTGATCCCTCATAAAGCCTTGTGTTTTCATGCACAAATAAACAGAAAGAAGTTTTCTGCTTAATGGATATAAAAGATATCAAGACTTAATGAGGTCTTAAAAACTGTAGAAGGTATTTTTGGTTGTTGTTGTTTTTTCAGATTTAAAAAGTAATTTTCAATAACATGAAACATCCCTCTGTTAACGAATCTGTGCACCTTGGCCGAGCCCGAGGCGATAAATCCTGCATCCTGCTTTATAGACTGAAAGGTTTAAGAACCCTTTTGTCCCTCTCTTGCTTTAAGTCATTGCAAACCCGATCAGCGTGGGACATGAAGTCTACCATGCGTCTAAACATTAGTATGCTTAATAGTAAGTTACATCTATTTTGTTCTTCATGTTACATGTACTTCATAAGAGGGAAGAGGAGAGACAGAGACAGAGAGAGACAGAGAGAGAAACAGACAGACAGACAGACAGAGAGAGAGGAATATTAAAGAGAGAAAGAGATAAAGAGAGAAAAGTGAGAGAGGGAGAGAGAAATAGAGAGAGAGAAATAGGAAGATATAAGAGGGAGACAGATGGAGAGATAAAATGAGAGATAGGGAGAGAGGGATAGAGCGACAGGGCGACAAAGCGAATAAAGAGAGAGAGAGAGAGAGAGAGAGAGAGAGAGAGAGAGAGAGAGAGAGAGAGAGAGAGAGAGAGAGAGAGAGAGAGAGAGAGAGAGAGAGAGAATCTTTCTGCTCCAAGTGTTTACTCAAGTGTGATTATTTTTGTACTTGAATATTTTGCAAGCCAAAAGGGAATATTATCTTATCTCATCTTATCTTAGTACTGATACAGTCCAAACATAAATTGTTACAAGTGTGGCGGTGTAAATCCATCGACTTCGGACACAGAGGTCGGCGCTTGAATCCTTGTTGTACCATGTGCAACTATAAACAGTTTTGGGAAATGTTCTACAAATTCTTCAATAGCATCTTAGATTGTTGGCCGCTTGGAAATGCTCTCTGGGGGATTGAAAATAATTAGCTATTTGCATGGCAGTGCCAGAGGACTCTCTTTTGTACAATACTTTGAAAATTAAGAACTTAGCGCAGCTGAAGAACAACCAGTTTTATTTTCTTTTTATTAACTATCGAATGTGGAATTATCTATTTAGGCATTTTCCCTTCAATCAATAATCTATAGACTTTTAATTTGTAAATAGATCTACTGACATGTTGTCAAAAGCTTCTCAAATCAAAAGTAGTTTCATAACTGAATTGAGCCGTAAATATCAAATAGACACTTTGTGAGAAACACTCTAAAAACTGTGTTACTTCCTTATTAATTATAATGATATTCGCGGTTTTTTTACTGGTATCCTTGAGTGAAAGTGTTTATCAAGATATTTGGCTGTGTATTCCGAGATTTGGATACTTTATCATAGGCCTTGGTTGTTTTTTTTTTTTTGGTTTTTTTTTTTTTTTTTGTTTAATTTCTACTCTCACAAATGCTTAGTATTTTAATAATATTCATAGCAACATGGTTATATTTAATCTCGAGAAATTGAGACAGACACGATTTATGTGGATAGAAGATGATGATGATCAGAATAATCAGTGGGATAATATGAAGATGGGAGAAAGGGCGGAAGAGACGAAAAAGCTTGTATTCTTAACTTGAAGTGAAAGAAGCAAGCGACCCTTACCTATACATTTAAGTGTTTCTTATTCCGTCGAGGTCAGTAGATCTTGCTAGTATTTAAAGGCCTTGTTAAAAATCCCATAAGGGAATTTGTTAAGGCTCATGTTAAATATTTGATGTTTAATATGGTAAAATCTTGGTGCCAAATCCTGTGTCACAATGAAAATTTAAGACCCTCTGCAAATGTGAACATCAAGGCAATACATTTTTCAAATTTATCATTTTCATTCACAGAAAAACTACGCAGGCACAGATTCAATCTACGTGTAACATCGGATCAAGCTTATGTTGCCTACGTCAAAACTAGATTCATTAGATTCTAAAGACTACAAAACTCTTTTTTCAACGTAGGCTGGTCTAAACACTGTCAGACACAAATTTGCAGTGAGACTAGAATGCAAACTAAGCCATGGCTCAAATCCATTTTGGGCCCAAGAAAAAAAAATTAACATAAAAGAACGAACGTTGCAGTAATGAAAATCAAAGAATCTAAACTTTCTTTCGGGGCTGTCTAAATCGGGTTCTATGCCAAACTGAGAATGTATGGGCACACATCAAGATGCTTGCAGATAGCCTTCACAGCTCATAACAAAGAGAAAAATAGGGATGGAGAAAAGTGGATGGCTGAGAATTCTTGTTGTTCTAACGTTCTAACGATCATTTACAGGTAAGTGAAGTTATTATCTCAATGGTGCACAATGTCTTTTTTATCCTGACCTGATCTTCTTCCCCCCCCTTCCCAAAAAAAAAAACAAAAACAAAAACAAAAACAAAAACCTCCTTAAACTAGGCCTAATCATTTTAAAAAAAAACTCACTTCTTTTATCATAATTTTCAAATGCTGGTGTTCGAAGTTAAGAAAGCTGAATTGACTTTTTATGTAATATCAACATCATCCGCACCGCCGCTAGTATTACTATCATTATTACCATCTGTCACGACTATCATCATCATTATCTTGTCATCATCATCAGCACTGCCGCTAGTATTACTATCATTATTACCATCTGTCACGACTATCATCATCATTATCTTGTCATCATCATCAGCACTGCCGCTAGTATTACTATCATTATTACCATCTGTCACGACTATCATCATCATTATCTTGTCATCATCATCAGCACTGCTGCTAGTATTACTATCATTATTACCATCTGTCACGACTATCATCATCATTACCGTGTCAACATCATCAGCACTGCTGCTAGTATTACTATCATTATTACCATCTGTCACGACTATCATCATCATTATCTTGTCAACATCATCAGCACTGCCGCTAGTATTACTATCATTATTACCATCTGTCACGACTATCATCATCATTATCTTGT
>JAWDGP010006323.1:1770000-1862500 GCA_033675545.1 Elysia crispata | reverse complement strand
AGGCGGTGAGGAGCAACAGAGGATGAAAGAGAGAGAGAGAGAGAGAGAGAGAGAGAGAGAGAGAGAGAGAGAGAGAATGAGAGAGAAAGAGAGAGTGAGAGAGAAGGAAAGAGAGAAAGAAGACGAAAAAAGATGAATGACTGCAAATGGATTTCGAATGTGACTGACTGGGAATAAATGAATCCAACGTTTTTCAGATTAAAAAATAAATTAGCTAAAATCAATAGTCATTAATGGTCGCAGTCATGGAAGTACCGGTACTTAATAGCGTGGGATGTAGGCCATGGTTTGTACAAGTACCAAGTTTCGATGAAATGAAAAAGTGGAGGAGAAATTTGAGAAGTTGAAAAAATGAGATTTTTATTGCTCGAGAGAGTCTTCATAACTATTTGAACTTTTTAACGATACTGTGTTTTTCTTTTAGTTGAGATAATTTTATATTACATTTAAGAAAATATTCATCATAAATTTATTCTCTCTCTCTCTCTCTCTCTCTCTCTCTCTCTCTCTCTCTCTCTCTCTCTCTCTCTCTCTCTCTCTCTCTCTCTCTCTCTCTCTCTCTCTCTCTCTCTCTCTCTCTCTCTCTCTCTATCTCTTTTTCACTTTATCTATATAAATCTTCTATATCTATTTCTAGCTGTCATTCTATTTAGTTTTCTACTTATTAATTTTCCTCCTCATTCTCTCTCTCTATCTCTCTCTCTTTTTCTCTCTCTCTCTATTTCTTTTCCTCTAACCATCTATCTATCTATTTATTTATCTTTTGATCTATCTTTCTACCCTTTTATCCGTCTATATTTCTATCTGTTCATTTATTATATTTGTGACCTCTTCTTTAACACTTTTCACAAGTCTCTATTGCGACAAAAATAGTTTTGTTGTTGTTGTTGTTTTTGTTGTTGTTGTTGTTAACCTATAGCTGATCCTTAAACCCTGGTCCGGTCTGTGAATAATCTTTTATAACCATAATTGTTCATTTTCTTATTTTTTCTCCTGATGAGTTGTAACATCAGTTTTAGGGAAATTTGATTTGCTGTCTATTCTTAGTTAAATTATTCACAGCTATCGCAGAGATTTGAAACTATTAAATAGTGGAATTCATTGAGCAGGAAATGAAGAAAAGATCTTTAAACAGATGCAAATAAAACATAATATAAGTTTAGAACTTTTCTGTAAAGGACAAAACAGGTGATCGATGTAAGTCGTCCGTCGAAATGACAGAAATTCTCGATTTTGTTAAGAAAAAAATTCCATTCAATTTGCAGTGACTACAAATTTTATTTAAAACTTTTAGATAAAGAATTCTATGAAACCAGGACCTAAAATGAAGTACTTGTGTTGCCTTCCGAATCACATCACTCATTGATCATTTTCAGAGCACCAGGAAGATTAATATAACAAAGTTTACAGGTGAACCATCCGCTTTTTATGGTGATGGTCTCATCCAAGTTAGTGTGTGTGTGTATGTGTGTGTGTCTCTCTCTCTCTATCTATCTATCTATCTATCTATCTATCTATTTATCTATCTATCTATCTATCTATCTATCTATCTATCTATCTATCCATCTATCTCGCTCTCTCTCATATTTTTCGAGACCACGAAGATGCTTAAGACATCCTGTTTCACTTTCTACAATGAAAGATTGAAGACTTCAAAAATCTCAACGAAGAATGCACTATCAGTTTAACACCAAGAGCAGCAATATTTGTTTGGGTTCATATCTGCTTATTATTATGTTCAACTTTCTTAACCACGTTACATCATCTTTACATGAAAATGGTATAAAACTATATTAAGCAAAATAAAAAGCAGAAAGAATAATGATCATATAATTTGACTCTGAAGAAATAATTAAGCAGTTTAAGACAGTCTGTGGTTCTTTGAACAGTTATAAAAATTAAATCAAGAAGTTAAACGTTACGATGATTGGTAGGTTTATATTTCAAAAGTTACAAAGTTTACACTGGTAAATGCTCCCGTGTTCAATAAGCAAATATGAAAGTGCATACATGCATAAATAATTTTAAAAGCACCTAGGTCACTTAAGCGATATCGTATAATTATAAATTATTTAGATGTACTTATTAAAAAAAAACAATGTTACATTTACATATAATGTTGCAAGCTTGTAATATGTAGGTAGTTTTTCATAAAGGCATAAAGTGTGTGACAACTGAATCAATATAAGTAAAACTGATAAAGCCCTATAAATATTTATTTTACAATTTCATATTTTTAAATTGATGAATGGGTACTTCGAAAACACCAATGAATGTGTATATATCAGCTGAAAAAAAATGTCTCTGAAGCACCCATGCATAATATTGCTAAAATATTTCACAAGAATAATTCAATCAAAACTGGGGGTTTTGTTTTATGACTCCTCAAAATCATTTCTTAATTCTTTATGTTCATTTGTGTGTTTTACAATTAAGCAGTCATTTTTTTAATGAGTTGTGTTGAAGGCACTGGGAAAAAGAGATTATCAGATGGATCTTTTTGTTTCCTTTTTTTTCTGCTTTTTTTTCAACATTGAAACAATATCAAACTTTTTGTTATAAATCACGAGAAGAATAAGCTTGAGGCCCGTCTATTGACATATCTGCAAAAAGAAAAAAAAATGTTATGTAAGAGAGGCATCTGAATCTTTATTATTATTTTTCATACAAGTGAATAATGGTGTGAAGTTTTGTCCTAAGCTAAGACATTGTTGAGCTGTATTCTATTCCAAGTCCGGTTCAGTGACACATCATTGTAGCCATTAAGTAAATTCGGATACTTGAATGACTGTTAGTTTAACTTGTCAAAAATCAATTTTATAAAGATAATTTGTGGAAATATCATATAACAATCTCAGTTAAACGCGTTTCATTTTCAAAGCTGACATTAAATTTGAAAAGGAAAAAAAAAGAAATGGAAATATTCGAGCAATAATACACGTCTCAAGCAATTACACGCCCGCACTCTGATTCTGGCTGCTCGAGTTGCGTTCAAAGGGAAACAATTCGGTCCTGCTAAAGATTTATTTGTTTCACAGATGACGAACAGGTGTCTCCTAATTAATAAAACATTCGGAAAAATTCCTTTTCTTCTATAAGTTTTCTCAGCATTGACCTTTCACCCTTTAAATAAAAGGAAAAAATTGCAGACTAGAGATCTAGCTGACCTGACTAATAAAATCTTAAACAGACTATAACCCAATAAGACTTCATGATAACTTAGTTTTATGGGTTCCTCCCCATGGACCGAAACGACCACTTTATGGCTTTATCTCTAAGGTACTTCTTACTTACCTGTTGGCTCGTCCCACTCGCCAATATCATCAAACCTGTTGCAAGAGTAATAACAAATAGAAAATACGAAACTACTTTGTTGCAAGAATAACAACAAATAGAAAATACGAAACTGCTTTGTTGGAAGAGTAATAACAGATAGAAATTACGAAACTGCTTTGTTGCAAGAGTAATAACAAATAGAAATTACGAAACTGCTTTGTTGCAAGAGTAATAACAAATAGAAATTACGAAACTGCTTTGTTGCAAGAGTATTAACAAATAGAAATTACGAAACTGCTCTGCTCATCACAAATAATTAAATATCAAATGTTGAAAACTAGTAATTTTTTTTCCTTTCCTTCTAATTTTCTAAAACCATATTTTATCCAAAATTATTACTATTTTCTTAGATTAAAAAGACCATGAACTTGAAAAAAAGTTTTGTGGATAATGAGAATGCTTACTGACATAAAACATAAGAAACTTAAAAATATTCCTTGCAAAGTGCAGGCAATGATCCAAAGTGAAACTCACTCTTGGTACCCAGTTGCAGCGTCCATGGTTTTGTAGTGGTTCGCCAAAAGTGCAGCCACAACCAGCATCGGGATGAAGAAGAAGAGACCCCATCCAAGGCTGAACCAGTACCCATTCTAGAGAATTTAGTTGGGTAAGACGAGAATGAAATTAATCTCTAGCATTATACATCCCAGTACCCATTCTAGAGAATTTAATTGGGTAAGACAAGAATGAAATTAATCTCTAACGTTATACATCCCAGTACCCATTCTAGAGAATTTAATTGGGTAAGACAAGAATGAAATTAATCTCTAACATTATACATCCCAGTACCCATTCTAGAGAATTTAATTGGGTAAGACAAGAATGAAATTAATCTCTAACATGATACATCCCAGTACCCATTCTAGAGAATTTAATTGGGTAAGACAAGAATGAAATTAATCTCTAACGTTATACATCCCAGTACCCATTCTAGAGAATTTAGTTGGGTAAGACGAGAATGAAATTAATCTCTAACATTATACATCATACCGCAGTAAAAGAAACATATACTTTAAAATAATTTACTTTTTTTTAATATAATGTTATATACTGATAGATGACAAGAAGCAGGTACTTCTTGATTGATGAAGTGAAATAAATAATATGATCTGAATAGTTTATTTACATGACGCATCTTTGTGTTGAGACAGAGGAATGTCGGTACATTCACTTGTTTAAATGAGCTTCAAACGATGCCATTGTTTGCTTAACTTGAATTCGTTATGTAAGCAAAAAAAAAGATCTGCAATAATTGCGTTAAGCGAAACTTAAGCCCACTCTTGCTGGCGCTGTGTTATATGGTAATTATCATGATAGATTAGTATTAGCAGGAACAGCAGTAGCCCAGCAGCAACCACTTCTATGTGACATCAGTGAAGATTGTTCTATTTGTGTCATTAGCAATGAGACATACTGCATATCTTACCAATGTGTCCACACCATAGTCACAAAGTACAATGCTGACAGATTTGTAAAGGTTCCATAACGGACGACAGTTTCCTAAACTGTTATAAATCTGGAGATAAAATAGCAGACCGTATTAGGCAATGCATTATAGTAACATGAAATAGGTCAATTGGTTTTAATTGAAAATTGCTCGATGTTCGGTAAATGTAATTTTATTTATTTGTCTATTTATTTTTTGATGTTGTCATTACAGTTTTTTTTTCGGTGGATTTGAAAATGAGAAAACAAGGAACAGATAAAAATAATGCGCTGATTGTTTCAACTCGTTTTTTACACTTACCACAAATACAACCTCAGATGCATAGCTGTCCAAGTAGGAAAACATTCTGGCTGCCAGGCCAACGGATGACTGCAGAAAGAAAATGTTAGTTCAGGGTTTTTTTTTAATAATTTTTTTATTGTTTGGAAAACTTTAGGACTCTTCGTAGTCAAGATTTTTAAGTTGCATAATTACAAATCTTCACATCATGGCCATAATGATTCAATCGAAGCGTTGACTGACATATTCAAGACACACTGATGTTCTTTTTGTTTTAATATGTTTTTTATGTGAGTGACAAACTGTGCTGTCCAATAGATTTCATAAGGTAAACCATATTTTTCAAGAAGGAACTCGCTTGGACATTATTTGGCTGAGAAACTGGAATGTCTTCAATACAAAAATCAGTGTTTCAGGATTACCATAATAGACCTATTTCAGGATTATTACAATACATTACCAGTATGCCAGGATTATTACAATAAAAAGATTGAGGTACTGCGGGCAATTGAATCTTAGATTTTTTTGTTGTTCGATTTGACACTAAAAAGACGGCTAGATGCAAGAAGCCATTTAGTAATAGAGAATTTGAGTATGAAGGAACTTTTTCCCCTTTGTTCTCAATGTAAGATTAAAAATAATAGAATAATAATTTCATACAACACCAAACACCAACAATTTGTACCTGCAGCAAAAGTGATGTCATGTTGTTTTGGATCTGGAAGTCAATTGAAGCACTATTTGCTAAGAGCGCTTTTGTGCTCTCCTTTGTACAAAAAGAGAAAAAAAAAAAGTGAAACAATCATTTCCTTTTATATGAGAGAGCATAAGAGAGATTTGCACAAAGAGAATTTTCAGTAAAGAAGTGGCAAAAAAACGATACAATCATCTTAGCAATTTCCAGAATAGTTAACATTAATATTCTTTTTGTTAATTCTTTCACTATCATTCTGATCAAAGAAATTAGAAAAAAATAGCAAGGCATAGAAGAAATTCATTTCCTTGAGAGTTATTGTTCTTAACTGAGTTTGAGACATTGTATATCATTTAGTTGTTGAATATCCATGAGTGCTAGAAGCACTATCTTCAAATTTCAAAAATATCCCTTTAGTCTACATGAATCTGGCGTAGTGGTTCTTACCAAGAAGGTTGTCAAATCCCTTTCCAGAGCAGAGGAAGAGTCGCCTAATGCATTCTGGGTGGAACAGCATAACATCAAGTTTAACACCAACTAGGGGACACTGGGAGCTCTCTGATCAGGGATGGTTACTGCTGAGCTTACAATTAGATTTCTGAGCTTGCTGTGTTTTTAAACATCTCCATTGAGGAATGGGTAGGAAAACATTGGGTGACAGCATTTTAAGAATCACTTGGATTTTATTATTCTATTCAGATGCAGAATGTGTTTTCACAAAGAGTTATGCTATCAAAAGTCATGACCGTTCTTGCAACAACTAGAAACATATTATTTTTTGGTTAGTATCTTTTCTTTTCACTAATTTTCGAAGCTTATCAAGTCCTTGTTTCGAGCTGGAACCTAGATATGTTTACTAATTAATAAAACATATTAGCAGAATATACTGTCTAACAGTTACTCTGTAAATCAATGACGAGAACGTGTTTAGAGGAAATTATTCTACATTTCACTTGATCATAAGCTTCCTAGATAGCAGCAGGAAGAAACAAAGAAAGTGACGCTTTCCTTACCAGGCGCTGCTGGACAGCCGCTATTTCATTTTCTTGAATCGATTCCATGCGTGAAATATAAGATGACCACTGAGTCTGAAAGGTAAGCAATATGCTCGAGATATTTTTTTTTTTTTTTTGTAGCGCATTGAAATGGCTAGAATAGGTATTTACGTAACAGTTTAGTTATCTTTTGAGTACCTTTTTCGCATACAGTTATTTATGTATAAAATCTAAAATGTCGTTTTTAGAGATACCATTATCAAACCAGCTGTCTGCCATTGATTAAATTTTGATACATTGACACAACGTTACATCACTCCTGCGAAACTGTGGAGATGAAAACAATTAAGGATATCTTTAGTCCTGAAAAAATGAGTCGTATATTTTGTGCAACCCTTTTAGCTTAATCTTCGTACAGAAGAGTAAAAAACCTAGCGTAATAAACAGTTGTTTTTTTTCATTATTGGTTAAGCTGAAAGGACCGTTTAGATATTGAATTTTACCCTTAGTGTTTTTCATACCTTGGTATCGGTTCTAAAACGACTTGTGACTATTAAAAATAATTCAAATTAAAGCACAATAGTTAAGTGTTTAAGAAAATCCTGGCAGATTCTCGATTAAAAGATACCAGTATGTAATGTATCTTTTTTAAATGGTGTTCAAATTTAATAAACTGCTCTTTTCATCGATACTGAGTCAATTCTTGTATGTAAGTATTCTTTGAAAAACCAGCTTAGGCTGTTTTGTTTCTTTATTATAGTATCGCAACCCATGGAGAGCCAGTTGCAAAGAGGCAGCCGATCTGGTTCAGTCCTGCCATTCTCTTTTACAAAACTCATTACTATCATAATGACCAATCACTGCTTGATGAACCCACCCGACTTGATAGAAATGGTTCAACTGTTTTTGCACTTGGCTACCTTTCAATTTTTCCATAAATTATACGATAAGCACACAATAGATACTAATTGACCTCCAGTTCTCCTCTTTTCATCTTGTATTTTTTTTAATCCGCTTGTGATGATGCAATACACAGTAAAGGAACAGATTTATTTAATGCCATGTACTATTGTTTTCAAATAAAACATTGCTCGTTGATATTAAATTTTTTCATACTTGGGCCGAACTGGTGCACGCGTCTCGGATTTTTGTCGCCTGTGTCACAATGTCCTGTAGGTTGACTGACACTGGTTGCTCCACCACCTGAGGAAGGAAGTTCACATCAGGCATTTTCCAGTGAGTTGTGCATAGAAGAAATATTATAGTTGAGAGTTGTAAGCTTGCTTTTAAGAAAGTTTATGGTTCAAATAATAGTGAGAATTCTGAAAATATTTACATTCACTCAGTCTCAAAAAGTTTTATCTATTATTACATCATCTTGATTTTATTCATATGCCGCAATTTTTAAGCCGTATTTTACTGACATACTAGTGTCATTAATTCTTATTTACTTCTTTTTCTGTTTACCAGCTGTTCAAGTATTAGGGCTCATGTGAGGTGTTATCTTTAGTCGTTTTATTTTCAACTTACCACCTTATTAATGCTGACAAAGTCTATATCACCAGGTCCTATGGTGGGAAGGTCTGCCATTGCTTGTGAGACTTCAGAGGTCGCAAATTGAAACATGCCTATGTTCACATTTTGAAGTTTGGCAAGCTCCTGGGTAACGTCGTCAAGATACTGAGGGAGAAAGCCAGTTTGATACAGAAATAATTATTATATTATAATATAAAAAAAAAACACAAACATACATACAAACATCACGTAAGGCATATTATTTGGCAATACAGCATTTTCTTTTTCTACAACATTCATTTAGAATTCATTACATTTTTAAGCATGAGTAAAGATAAAACAAATGATGCAGCCTTTTAAACCCAGTTCTTGCCATGATCGGACTTTTTAGCATAACAAAACAAAATAAAAGGTATAGGTTAAATTTTGTAGTGTCTCTCTTATGGACAAATATATATATATATGAAATTATATAATATTGGAACCAAGTACAGAAGGATGAGGTTTTCTTCTTTTCAGGTGAAAATGAAATGAAAACAAAGACCGCACCTGAAAGACTTACATCAATATAAACCAAATACTTCTCGAGAGGAACAACTTGGCCCATTTTAAGAACTATCCATGGAGTAAGATCTGCTCGGCAGCCCCTGAAAGTTGAAGAATCTTGTGATCAGCTAAGATGATAACTGACAACTGTCGGAGATACATGTACTCTGTGCATCTGACATAATGTAAAGTGTTGAAGATATATGAACTGTTTGACTTAAAGCAAAGTTTCAGAGATCTTTAACATCATACAAATGTGCTGAGATAAATGTACTCTTGGACATAATGCAAAGATATTTTTGTTACACGTAAAAAAAGGAAAGAGAAAGAAGAAAAAAAAAACGTTCTTTACCTCTTAAATCCTAATGATACGACTTGATTTTTAAAGATCACTTATTTTATTAGATAAAAGACTAGCCGGATCCTATAAACATTTTTTATTGAAGATTGGTTTAGAAACAATGGGATGTCAGTATTCCAGGAGCACACTTCTAAAGATAAGGCACACCTCGGTTTACATGGATCCCCAACGTTTTTCCTGAGGAATCATGCTACCGTCTATGAAATCTGTCCAACAAAAAAACATTCAGAAGACATCCAAAGTATAACATATTGTAGAATATCTTTTCCTCTTATTTGCATTTATATAATCTTCTTTCTTTTTGGGGTCAGAGTCAGCGCTTTTGAACCTGTAGATTCCTCAGAGCCGTTGGTTCTTGCTTGATGTGCTATGCTTGCAAAGCAGAGCTCATCATAAGTTTTGTGAAAGTTCAATTCCATTGCCATGATAAATAGGTTTTATGTTTCAAGTCGATTTTAGAGTCCAATATTTCCTCCAAATAAAGCTTTTTGTTATTTTTTTTTTATATGCCAAACATGCTCCAGCGCTTGTAAACATGAATTTGTTTTAAAAATGGTGCATGGTGATTATGAGGGAAAAATATTTTTTAAAAGAAACGGAACTTATAAGACCCTTATTCAAAATATGAAATTTTCTAAAACTTTTGGCCAGTAATTTAAACTGTCATGGCTTTGTAGTTACTGAGGAGAAAACTATGAAAGTTGTTGTTACCAGTTGGTGCTTTAACGTTTCCCCAAGAAAGAATAACTTGTTCAAATCAAACACTTACACAAGGACATTGTATGTGCTCAGCTCGAAGTCCTTGACTCCCAGTGTTATCTCAGCTAACGAATAGCCGGACGCTTTGCCCTTGTCAAGAAACTGAAACATTTAGAACAATGAGCAAGTCTGTGTAAATACATGTTTGCTTAATAATACACAGACTGAGCTTGCATTAGGAAAAGAAAAAACAGTTTGGCAGAGAGGAAATAGTAAATCAGATCCTGTCATCGTTATCACTACTGGGAGTTGAAACAGTTTGTACTAATGTTGTTTTTGTTGTAATTGCTGCTATACGCTTCGTTGCCTTTAGATAAATTATTCTTCTTATTGTATTCTTCTTCTTCTTCTTCTTCTTCTTCTTCTTCTTCTTCTTCTTCTTCTTCTTCTTCTTCTTCTTCTTCTTCTTCTTCTTCTTCTTCTTCTTCTTCTTCTTCTTCTTCTTCTTCTTCTTCTTCTTCTTCTTCTTCTTCTTCTTCTTCTTCTTCTTCTTCTTCTTCTTCTTCTTCTTCTTCTTCTTCTTCTTCTTCTTCTTCTTCTTCTTCTTCTTCTTCTTCTTCTTCTTCTTCTTCTTCTTCTTCTCCTTCTTCTTCTTAACAAAATTGTTTCTGTTGTGACATAATCTTAATAATTAGTTTGATTTTCCATCTGTTCGGCGTCCAGGTGCGCAATACTCTCTTCAAGATTAGAAAGACGTCGACTATACGCGTGCTGCAAGGGATGCATATATCACCATTCTGTCTCAGATTCAGCTTTTTTTATCCCGACACACTCACACACAAACACTTTTCTAGCTCAACATCTTCAAAGATTTCTTCTTTTGTCTCTTCCTTTTTTTTTTCCTTGGTCAATTAATTCCCCGATTTTTCTTAAAACACATTTGAGAGCTCAAATTATGAGCAGTATTAGCTTAACGAACTTATGTAAATATATATATATATATATTAATACATATTTATATATATATATATATATGTATATATATATATATATATTTCTTTTTTTTTTTTTTTTTGACAAGTTGGAAAAACTTACCTCTTTAAAATAGCCAAGATCTTGTACGGGTTCGCAGCCTTTCTCTAGCAGAGCCCCAAACAGAAAGGCAAAAATTGTGAGGACCATGAACAATGCCCCAAGAATGAATGTAAGTACAACGCCGCTGTAACAGAGGACATGAAGATACAGTAGCAAAGCACAGCCGAACATTCTCTAGTTATTGAATATCCTACCAAGAAGTTCAAATTTTTACAGCAGCCACAATCGATGATATAAGATAATTAACCTCGGTGACGGGTGAACGCTTGTTGTAACTCACAGCTCTCTTGGACGATTACAACACAGAAAACAGTGCTTCGTGGAAATATCTACAAGCTAGGGGTTCTTTTCAAATTCCAAGCTTTAGGTATTTTAGGACTTACAAGAGCAAAAGGTTCCCACCCAAGTTGGATCCCGCTTTTCGGTCGGTGGGCAGAGCCGTCCGGTCATAGAAGACAATGCCCAGGATCACGCCTGCTGTGTAAAGTAACACCAGCACCAGAAAAACAGAGCTGAGCGCCAGGCCGAAATATCGCCTGAGAGAGAAGCGGCAGGAGAGAGCAGAATGGGTCAGATTAATCATTATGTCCTCTTGTGATATTCTGTCGTTATACCGTAGTTGTTTCTAGTTTTATTTTTGTAACCTTAGTTGTTACTGCTGCTGTTGTTGCTTTTTGTTGTTGCTATAGCGTATGTTTTTATTTTCATTGCTGTGAATATTGTTGCAATAATAGCAGTGGCAGTGGCAGTGGTAATGGTAACGGCATAGGTGATGGTAGTTGTAGTCACTATTATAGAATTAATAAATACCACATGCATGACTGATCTAAACAAAACTGAAATGAGAAAACGAATATCTCTAACACGTCTTATTTCGTTCTTTTTTTTATTTATTTTTTCTTGAAAATAGCTAAGATCAATGAACCTTTGAAGTGAGAAAGATGGTAGAATTCAAGTTTGGGTCATCAAAAATTTACTTTTGATATAATTATAATGGTTCTGAAAAGCTAACATAAGCCGATTTGTTATAATTTTTTTGTCCTAAACCATAATATTTATCCCATATAGTCTGTATGGGAATAGTTTTATCACTGTCTCGTATTGTGCTTTGTCATTAGTTTACCTGTATTTATCATATTCCATGACTGTTTCCACGATATCTGTGGACTCGTCAATCACATCCTCGGTCGGAAAGGCCTGGTTTGATAGGTAATACAATTATATTTTCGTCTGTTAAAAATCGTAACTTACGTAATGAAAATTGAATTGTCTAATATCACTTAAAGAACTAGTCTTGGTTTGAAACTTTCAAGCATGATACAAATCATAATATACATCTCACCTCAGTCATTTTCTTAAAGACTCCGTCAGCTAGGCTGTGTATGAGGTCAGAGTAAGCCACCAGAGAAGAGTTCACAGCTGTAACACAAAATGAATGTAAAGATCAAATAATACATTTTTGCAACTGACTTTTCCTTTTCATTATTACCAAAGTAAAGGGGTGGTCTATCTTTTCTGCAGAAAAATTAGCGAAATTTTAAAATCCCTCATTAGGAATTACTGAAATTTTCATAGGTGATATTACATTCTCATGAATCATGAGTTTTTGAAATAACGAGGATTAAGAGATAAAGAACTGGTTAGTTCGGCAGTTTAGCATTATAACAGCTATGTTAGTTGAGAGTAAAAGTTATAGGTCACTATGCAGGTACCTGTCTTGATATCAACAGCTGCTCGATCTATCGTGCGCGAGATCCCCTCTAGATTGGACACAGCCTGGAGAGTTAAGACTGTAAATGTAATCATCAATGGTGTGCAACTGACAGGAACTTTTTTTTTTACCTTTTAAAGCTAAATGTGTTTCTCTGTTGTTGTTAAAAAGCAAGAAGAAGAATTAGATACGTCCATTTTCTTTCTATAACCCAAGTACCCATGTTTCATCAAACTGCAATATATTCCACTAGTAAAAAAAAACCGACCAGGAATTTGTAAACAAATCATTGCACGAGGGACTTTAAATAAATCTTTGCCCTGGCTATGAAGCAGACATTAGTCCAATCATGACCACATGCTATTTTTTTTAGAAAATACAATGGTTCCAATGCACTATTGTTTTTCTCGCGTGGCGATCTAATACTTCCAAATCCATCATTTACATCCGTTACACCAAAATCATGGAGCCCACTGAATATCGACCATGTAATTTGGTTTAGTTTGATTGCCCTTTGATAATTATAGCCTGATACAGGCCTTTTTGCTCATAAAAATAAGCCCCTGGCAAGGTGAGGCTCAAACCTGTGAAGAAGGTCCTTGCGGTAAGGCTGTGACGGATCCCAATTTTTAAGTAATCACGATTACGGGAGTCCCGTCGCAGAAGATCCGCGGGGTCCCGGTAATCAGAAAAGTAATCATTTCCGGTGAAGTGAGGGGTGGTATGAGTTTATATATATAATATTGTATGAGTATTGTAGAGAGCAGTGCTAAAAAACAAATCCAGTATGACAAATTGTGACACTAGATAACAAGTAAGAGAGAGGGGAACCAAACATAAGCGTCTCACTTGTCGATCCGCTCATTCCCCACCCCCACACCCCTCAACACACATGCACGCAAATTTTACCATGCACTGATTGCCACTCCTTTTATTCACTCCACCCCATTTCCTGAGCCATTCTGTTGTTACGCGCCTTTTGCTTTCTCTTGTCTATATGCCTTGTTGAGACAAGGTCAAAAGGCCTTGATTCCATCGACGGGACTACGGTTCTCAGTCTCGTTGATTTCCACTAACGCCTTAGTGAGGAGTACTGAGGACCAAGGATTATGATTACTCCCGCGGATCTCACTAGAGTATCCGTGGACCCGCTTCTTCAGGAAGATCCGTGATTACTGATTACTTTTACGGGACCCGTCCCAGCCTTACCTTGCGGATATCAAGGCGGACGCGCTAATCCCAAGCCATAGCTGTTACTATCGGTCTGTGAGAAAGTTTCTTTAATGCTAACGGAAATACACCTTTAGCTTCATTTACGGATATGCTTTACATTTCCTTCTCAATAAACTATTAAATGCTTGGTTAGAAAATTCACAAGTGGATCATTATCTTCATGGATGATTCTCGTGAAGAGCGTCCGGTAATTGTAGTCATCATGTTTCTCTTGAGAAGAAGGTAACGCTTGCCTACAGGCTCACAAGGCCTTTCAAGCACTTCAAGCGGCAAGGAAATCCGGCTAAGTATAAAGTCCTCACACATCCAGAATATCACCCTTTCCTTGTACTCTCAGACTTTTTCCTATCCTAAATTTTCAAAAAGTTTATAAAAGGATATCGACTCCATAGCAACGATGATGTTATTATGGCGGTGGACGACAACAGTTACCAGGTAATGTTTAGGGTCATATTTTTCTCAAAGCCTTTTGAAGGTCAAGAGAGGTTGGAGAAATGTGATGCTCTATAAGGCAACTATGCCGGAAAGTAAAATTGTTTATATTAGATTTTGATTTTTTTTTCTCTTACTTCATTTCTTAGGTAAAGACATATAGAATCCCCTCGTAAATATAATTCAATCATTTGAGCTCTTCAATACGAATATTTCGCATGCTTTGTTTACAATGTTAAGGCATAAATGAAAAATTGCAACCAAGAGTGAAGAACTATTGCGGAAAAGTTATAGATTTTAAAAAATCAAGGAATATTATCAAATACTAAGCTCTACCCTCAAGCATATAGCAGTATAGAGACCTAGACATTGCTGGTTAAGGGGCAGGAGGGTTTGGATTGTGATCAAGATTTCAGGACTGATCTCTTACAACCATATTGATACTCACGCTGAATGCTACAGCTGTAAAGTTGTTTTTCGATCGTATTGTTTCAACTTTTGTAGAAGTTGAGTTTAAATCTGGAAGCTGAAAAAATTGACAGAATTTATATTTACTGAAAAATAGCAGAGCGATGTTGACTAGCATTAGAATATAAGAGACAAAACAAGTCGCTTGAGTGATGGTCAAATACGGAAAAAAACACTTTTAATTTATTTGTTAGTTATTTGTTAACTAGCAATTAAGAATATCTTTTTAAAAAATCTAGGACAGAAATAATTTTTAAGTAAGTTCTAGATGTTACAATCAGAATTGACCTGCATATGGTCACTTACTCCTGAAACATTAATGGCTGCCTGTCTAAGAGCTGTGGTGTCCAGTGTCGCACACAGGTTAGGAGAGCACAAGGATGGGCAAGTGGTCGTGGTGGTAGCGTCTATGTCTCCTGCCAGACTGCCTAGTTCAGATGAAAGCTTGGAGGCTGCGCCTTGAAGCTCATTCATATCAGACATCGTCTGGTTTAATCTCCTGCTCAAAAGCCGCAAGTCTGTTGAGTTTTTAACAAATTCAAAACTATGCTGCAATCATGAACAATGTGTCCTATAGTTATTTTAAACCAGAGGAGTACATTCCTAAGAAATTATTATTCTTTTTTACTTATTTAACCGAACAAGAGGCGAACCAGGGAGGAATCGTTTTCGATATGCATAACCCTTACTGCTGGGGAAAAGCTCAACCTGCCACTGTTCATCCCTCCATATATTTTTATAGTGACAGCTATAACATTAGATCAAGGCATTGCCATGCATGCTGTAGCGGTTGATACTTCGCTCACTTTCTGTGGCATGGACTATTGCTTGAAGCCTTCGCTGCTAAGTTTCAGTTGATGATTTCTTTTTCGTCGTCTCCTCCTCCTCCTCCTCCTCCTCCTCCTCCTCCTCCTCCTCCTCCTTCCTCCTCCTCCTCCTCCTTCCTCCTCCTCCTCCTCCCCCTCCTCCTCCTCCTCCTCCTTCTTCTTCTTCTTCTTCTTCTTCTTCTTCTTCTTCTTCTTCTTCTTCTTCTTCTTCTTCTTCTTCTTCTTTCTTACTTTTACCCCCCTCTTCCTCCTCTTCCACGTTTTTCCCCTCTTCCTTTTTTCTTCCTTTCATCTTATCGCACTCCTTCCTAAAGTGCGGCATGCCTGGGTCTATGGATTTTTTTACGCGCAGAATATTTTTATATCTGACGTTATATGGTCCGATTTTGACGATTTTATTTTTATCTTTGTGTCTTGGAGAGTGACATTGCACTTTTCTGAAATATTGATGAGCTGAACTGGTCATGACATATATGTGTCTGTGAAAGGAAAGATGTAAAGCCCGCAGTCTCCAGCTGAGGATAGTTACGTGCCTCAGTTTTAAGATAACAAATCTTAATCCTTACTTTCATCGAGATGAGCGATTTCATCGACAACTGTATTCACTCTCAAGGTGGCAAATATGTCCGCTTCTGCTAAACTGCCAAGATCTACAAAATAAGAATGTAAAGAGAACATTCTCCTTTTAGTTTTATAGATTATTATTGTTAACATTTCATAATTTTTAAGCTAAATGATATATGTTATAATAAAAGCATCAAGTTGTGAACCCGAATGACTTGGCCTAACTTGAAAAATCTATAAAAAAAAAAAAAAAAAAACGTCTAGGTAATACAAAACTCCATCAAGTAAAATTCGTTGTCTTTGTCTATCTGAAAATCAATCGTAATTTATATAAAAACGTTAAAGCTACCAATGCAATTGGGTTCCATATTAGTTCAAAGCACATTTTCATAATATCGTGAAATTTATTTCTCCCTCGGTGACTTTTCAACGCATTTTATGCCGCATACTCAGTAAAGTTATGTTGTTTTATGTACACATGTAAACAATTCAAAGAAGAATGTTGCTGCTACGGACAGTAACTCAGCTTTAAACCGCAGGCTAATGCTCGTTACTTACTTGTTAGATCTTTCTGAAGAGCTGCATGTATTAAGTCATACATATCCGTTACGAGGTATTGAAATCTCTGGAAAACATTAAAGTGAGATTATAGAAAAAATTTCTCACTGTAAGTGAAAAGCAAATGAAGCCGATAATTACGTATAATGCTTCAGTTTACTGTACTACTTTGTGGGCGATAATTGAAAATGTTCCTCATCACATGGCCGCTTTTCAAGAGTGGATGGAATACAGAAGTGTTTGTCTTGTTATCTTTTAATCTTAGCCTTGATCGTTAGATGGACGTTTCATTCTCTTTACGTAGGCAACCGTGAGCTGGAGGTCATCCAACTATCTTTTAATTGAAATTATTGGGAGTACTCTTGTTTTGGGAGTTGACTTACCTGGCCAGTGTTGTTGAGGAAACGTCCTATGTCTCCAACATTGGTCACAAGGCTCTCATTGGTGAAGTGCAGAGCGTCAGTGAATGTATCGTTGGTGACGTAGGTGCAAACAGCTGCCGAACTGCTCAAGGGTATGATTAAATAGTTGGCTTTTTTACTGAGAATGATTGGAATCAATTCAATTGTTTTTAATCGATCAAAGGGTAAATTAGTTTGGAATTCAATATTTAATCTCTGGGAATTTTGTACTACTAGGGTAAATGGTGCTCTTGCAATGATTTAGTATCTGGATTATAGTTTTACTTTTAGTGAGTCTTTGCGCTAAATAAGGAAGGTTTTATATCTGTAACCATGTTTGACTCTAAAAGCTATGATAACCTGAGTGTGGGACACAATGACCTCGTTTCACCAATTCTCGATATTTAAATCTTATTATTTTAAAGAAAAGGCAGTGTTGACAACTAAGTTATTAGGGACGCATAATTAGCCTCCATAAAACTAGAGGAAGAGGTAGGAGTAGAATTAGCAGCAGCAGCAGCAGCAGCGTTAAGAAGAAAAAAATTGCTAAAATAGAGATGGGTGCTGTTATTGTGTTAGGGGAGAAGGAATACCAAGGTGAGACAAGGCTAGCACTAGTAGTGTCAGGGTATTTGCAAACTTACAATACAAAAATCAGCATCAAAACCAGTGCTTGTGTGAGACCCATACGCAAACATCTTTCATTCTCTTTGTACGCCTGTAGAGAAAATCACATGAGACTAGCAAGTTTTACTGCGGATAATAATTGTAATATAAAATAAGAAATGACTAAGATTTTGGGCTATTATTTAATCATGCTTTTCGTTTTTACCTTAAGCAACATCTCTCTATGGGTTCTAGAAGCTCTAAGTTTCTAATTCCAGCACATTTCTTGGTCAAGCAGTGAAGCAAAACACCGCAGCCGGAACCTGCGTGGTAGACAGAGGAATTAATTTGGGAGCAAGCTTAGGGGATGTATGGAACTTAAATCACCTGGTCATAACAAATCAACACAAGCTCAGGCTCTCTCAACCATATCTGTGCAGTGTTACCAGAGAGAATTTCAACCCTCAGGTGTTACTGACCTGAATACCACTGCCGCCGCAGTTTCCACAGAGGAAGCGACAGCAACAGAAGCAGCAGCCGCTGATGATGAGCGCCACGACAAAAACAACGCCAAGCACCAGGCATGCTGCTAGGCCTGACACCTGTCTGACAATCTGACCCAGATAAGCAATAAGCAGGAAACAGTTTTATCTTCAGTTATCTCAATGCAGTCTTCCTTGGCACATAATTATGAAGTCTAGAGCTATTGTGGTATATTCGGATCTCATTAAATATTCTAGTTTTAAGGATTTCTTAATCTCTGAATAAAAATATAGTTTCTTTGATGAAGCCTTAAAATGCAGTGAAGCTGCTCTTTCTAAAATGAATATGGAATTTTTCATGAGGTCCGAATACACCAGGAATGGTAATTTCTTTTCAGGTAGGCCTATTAAAGAGAACCTAGTATACACGCTTCATTTTGAAAACAAGAAAATCTCTTATAAAAGTAGAAGTTATATAATCATGAAATAATTTAAGTGTTTAGCATATAGCTTTCATATAGCTGTGAAAAATAACATTGAACAAAAAAAAATCATCAATTAGGGTATGGCTCAGAGAAAGAACGTTCTAAATTTTATCTGCTTTAATTTAATTGTAAACCTATGTTTCTGAAGAAGGGGGAAGAAACTCTGTAGCATATAATATAAGAAATGAGAATAGTCCTGAATATCAGGGTTGTCCCATAAATAAACTATACATAATACTGCTTGATTTGTGCAGCGACTTTGTTGAAGCTAAAAAATAAAAATGTGTTCTATTTGTCTAGTAACTGGATGTTCATGTAGTTATCTTATTGATCAACGCTTTCCTTCACCACAACAAGTTGACAAAAAATTATTTCCTCAAAGAGTTGATGTAAACACTTTTCAGCCAACCCTCTACCTCTGAAATCAATGAAAGTCTTTTATAGCAGTCCTATGTCCTTTCGCTTCAATACTTGTTTTGATTTTGATTTTTCCCAGTATCTGGGTGCTTGACCTGAGTAAGATCCAAAACGTCAACTGGTGGAGCGTCTGTTGCGCCCCTGAACACAATAACCATCAATTTTCCTGCTGAACATAGTATCGCTGACGGTGAGAACCGATGTTTCCAAATCATCAAATTCCTATTTGATTTTTTTAAAGTTTTGTGATGAACCCAGGTCAGATGACAGATAATCCTTGGGTCATCAAAGACCAAGATTCTAGCAGGACTCGATCGACAAAAGAGACTGGTTGGCTGGGCCAGGACGTCGTATTCCAACATACCAACACCATAGAAGACTGGCCACAAAGAAGGATTTATCAGATTTAATTTTTCGGACCTTTTAATTAAATGACACTCCCTTGTGCAAAAGGTTCGGCAGGAATAATTAACTCATTTCAGAAATAAAAAATTGGCAGAAAAGACTTTATATGTCAACATTTTTCACAGCAATAAAAATTATGTATCATAAGTATTAAAATTAAAAGGATAAGTAGATAAATATTGTGCAAAATTATTGTTAAATTTCATCCGATTAGCCCAACAGCTTGCATTTTAATGCCACTCTCATATTTAATCTAGCACATCCCTAGTAAGTAAAATGACGCTGACAGGTTGGATTTACTTAACAAGTAATAAAGACGAATGTTCTGACCACTAACGAAGAATTTTATAAGAAACTTTAAGAACATTTCACTTAAGAACAGTGTGAGAGAATAATTAAGACTGAATAGGTTTTGAATCATCCCATGGAAAGTGTTTACCACAATCACCATACAAACTCTGCCCAACAACTTACAAGAGGCATTAAAAAAAGTCTCCGCTGATTCCAATTTAGTCAAGTCAACAATTTGTATCGATTGCGGGAATAATTTTCATTTTCTCTGTCTTACAGTTGCGCACCTCTGAACATAGGACATTATTAACAGAGTGGCTGGTTCAAGACAAAGATTGAGAAAATCGCGTCCGAGAAAATAGACTTTTATTTTTTTTTTTTTTTAAATCGACCATAGCCTTTAGGTAATTATTGATGGAAGAGGAGTAGATAATATAAAAAAAGACAGTGAATAGAACTCAAGTGTAGATCATACCACCCATATCATAGTTTTGAACGCTAACAATGGCAAGAGTTTAAAACGATACAACTTTTTGGCAGGTAGGGTTTACTGTGACAGTCTCGCATTATGTATAAATGAGAAACTTAGAGACTTACCTCGTGGTAATCTTCGGAAAGGGAAAAATTGCCGTTTACGATCTCATCCAGCAAATCTAAGATCGAAAATAAAGAGAACACTATAGAAAATATTGTAAAAATGATTCCTAGTTCTGTAGGACCAGAAAGGTCTCAATTTTAAAAGTGGCAGGATAGATAAAAAAAAACTTTAGTTTTTTTAGTTTGTGTTTTCTATTTTTCACTTTGACATTTGACGTAAATAAAAAGTTATTGATCTATGGAAGTAGTTCAACACTAGGAATCTTATACGAGAGAAAATACAGGCTAATGCCTCAACACTTGTTTCCTTGAATGGTCCAATAAGAGAGGTGAAATAGTACGAAAATGATAATCCAAGGTAGTAATAATATAGATAAAAATATGTACAAGTTTTCTTATTTAGGAGCATATCAATTTTTTTTTAAGTTTTTGCCTGGACAGATGAGGGAATCTAGCTAAATAAGATACTTGTCGAAAATAAACTAAGGCCAAGATAAAGAGGAATTGTCTAGGAACGCCATATATATATATATATATATATATATATATATATATAGCGCCATGATTATTAATTGAAAAAAGATCAAAAGTTGTTTTTTTTATTATTGTTATATCTGTAAGTGTTTTTGTTTTGTTTTTTTACTATCACAAGTGAAATTATGGAATTTGTGATAGATTACTTGCTGCTGGATGAATGAATTCTTACCAAACGGAAATGAATGGGGCATGACATCTTTAACAAAGCTCCTGGCCAGGGCATGGAGAGTATCGAGTCCTTTGGTTTTGTACTTCACTTTTGTAGAGTAGTTTGCTTTTCCGACGGGAATCGGAGATACGTAACGGATCGTCCCATCCTTCAGAATTACATTACCGTATCTGTCCGATACATACACATCTTCATCTAGATCGGCCGGGGCACATACTTGAATCCATAAGAAACCAAAGCTCACGATAACACATAGATTGAACCAAGAGCTTTTTGCCATTGCGACATTAAAGAAGAGCAATGGAAGTAAAAAGTAGTATCAGTATTGAACGTTACCCAGTGTAGCTGTCAGACAAAACATACAGGTCTGAAGGTACCATGGAGCCATTGGTTGGACAATTTAATAATAATAAAACGTTATACGCAGGCTAATTATTGAAATAGTCGTCTCTCTTCACGTGGGAGATGATAGTGCTTAGTATTTGAGTGTCACAGTAAGTCTGTGATTTTACCAGTACCCTTGCACGACTTGGTGTCACAGGCGGCTCTCTGGTTTCTTGTTTCCTTTCCTGTTGGCCATGGATCACAATTCATCGACCTGGAACACATTGATTAACTGGTAGCTTTTCACCTCAATATAGACTGAACTTTAAACGACTTAGTGTACACATGGTAAATTCTGTTTGCAATAATAATATTATTTTAGTTGACTTAATATCTATTTTGAACGAAATACAATCATGTGGCTTAAAGAAAATGTATATGTGGTTCTTTTTTTACATTCCCGGCAATCTTGATTCACTTTTTTTTTTGTCAATTACAACTGTTATTTTTCTTTTTCTTGTTTCTACATGGGAAGTAAGTTTTTTGTGTTAAAAGTAGCCATCACGAATTCAATTTGTTTCTCTAAATATTTTCACATGCACAGCGTTTGCTTTTAATTCATTCTAGTCATACTAAAAAGAGACATTTAAAGGTGCAAAAGTATAAAAAGTGGCATAGTTTGTATAAAATATGTTGCAATTCCAATCAGATAAGGGGTATTTATCAAACAATGAAAATGCTAAATAAAAACTGCTTGTTTTGTATTTTTTTAAAGGTCCTCACATTTATAATAGGGCTATATAGTTGAAAATGATAAATCATTTCCACATATCTGAAGGAGCAAAAAAAAAAGTCGATTGTGCTTGTTTCTGAAACGTGTTTTATTCTTTAGAGGAATTTTTAACATATTTTTTCTAAACGAAATTAGCGCTCTGTATATTATACCTCCTTTGCTTCTCTAGTAGTTCAGGTTTGTTTGTCGTTGTTGATTTTCTTTTCCAAATTTTTGCATCTTCAAAAATGACATACGTGAAATGAGTGAAAAAAAAACGAAATTACAATATGGCCTACAAGACGTCTGGTTACAAGTAAAAAAAATTCACAGAACAATGAGAGTTAAAGTTAAAGTTAAAGCGGTAAAAATTATAATAATAATAATAATAACAACAACAACAACAACAACAACAACAACAACAACAACAACAACAACAGTAATATAAAGGAGATGAAGAAGAAGAAAACGAAGAAAAACAGCATCAACAACAACAGCAATAATAAAAACATTATAATTTTAATATAAATTATTATTATTATTATTATTATTATTATTATTATTATTATTATTATTATTATTATTATTATTATTATTATTATTATTGTTGTTGTTGTTGTTGTTGTTGTTGTTGTTGTTGTTGTTGTTGTTGTTGTTGTTGTTGTTGTTGTTGTTGTTGTTGTTGTTGTTGTTGTTGTTGTTGTTGTTGTTGTTGTTGTTGTTGTTGTTGTTGTTATTATTATTATTATTATTATTATTATTATTATTATTATTATTGTTGTTGTTGTTGTTGTTGTTTTTGTTTTTATTACTATTATTTTTATCATTATTGTCATAATTATTTTTATTATTGTTATTGTTATTATTAACATTATTATTATTATTATCATTATTAATGTTCTTGTTGTTCTTCTTCTTCTTCTTTTTCTTTTACTTTTTCTTCTTCTTCTTCTTCTTCTTCTTCTTCTTCTTCTTCTTCTTCTTCTTCTTAGTAGTAGTAGTAGTAGTAGTAGTAGTAGTAGTAGTAGTAGCAGCAGCAGCAGCAGCAGTAGTAGTAGTAGTAGTAGTAGTAGTAGTAGTAGTAGTAGCAGCAGCAGCAGCAGTAGTAGTAGTAGTAGTAGTAGTAGTAGTAGAAGCATCACCAGCAGTAGTAGTAGTAGTAGTAGTAGTAGTAGTAGTAGCAGCAGCAGTAGTAGTAGTAGTAGTAGTAGTAGTAGTAGTAGTAGTAGTAGTAGTAGTAGTAGTAGTAGTAGTAGTAGTAGTAGTAGTAGTAGTAGTAGTAGTAGTAGTAGTAGTAGTAGTAGTAGTAGTAGTAGTAGTAGTAGTAGTAGTAGTAGTAGTAGTAGTAGTAGTAGTAGTAGTAGTAGTAGTAGAACTAGTAGTACGTTTTGATAAGAAAAATGATTATGATTAATAATAAATAAATTTGAATACAAAAAAAAATGAACATCTTGTGGAGGTGAGAGGATCAATAACGAATTTTTAATGAAAGTAAAGCTGGTTAACTTTGGAAAACAGATAAGCACTACGCCGATTGATTTGCCAAAAGAAGATGATAACAATTTTTTTCCATAATGGTACAATATTATTAGACCGGTTCAGAATTCGCATTGAAGGCGCTATTACTTGTTCAGCTGGCTAAGCTAAAAGGCTAATTATTGTTGTTGTTATTATTATTATTATTATTATTATTATTATTATTATTATTATTATTATTATTATTATTATTATTATTATTATTATTATTATTATTATTATTATGAATGCTATTATAATATTTTACTTTTTTTGGTGTTGTTAGGAAGAGAAATAAGAGAGGGCAAAAAAAAGGTGTGGGATGATTCAGGAATAGAAAGATTGAGTGCGAGATAGATAGAGAGAGAGAGAGAGAGAGAGAGAGAGAGAGAGAGAGAGAGAGAGAGAGAGAGAGAGAGAGAGAGAGAGAGAGAGAGAGAGCAAAAACGGAAAAAGATACATCAAAACACATGGCACATAGTTGCCTACAGGTCAAATGTACGGCACTTATTTGCTA
This sequence comes from Elysia crispata, assembly GCA_033675545.1. Taxonomy (NCBI): domain Eukaryota; kingdom Metazoa; phylum Mollusca; class Gastropoda; family Plakobranchidae; genus Elysia; species Elysia crispata. The sequence continues at coordinate 1,838,222 of JAWDGP010006323.1, read as the reverse complement.
TTTTACCTTATTTCACATATTCCAGAAATTTTCTAGCACGCAAATTCCATTATTTTCCACCTCCTTTTGAAACTCTTGCACACCGATATTCCTCTTGCACAAGAATGATCAATGGCCCACAAAGTTGACACACACACGCCATGGAGTTGCGGTCTGATTGCGACCGGAGCGGATTATTGATAACTTTAGACGTTCAAGGTGGGCCAACACGGCACCAGTTAGCCCTGTCTCAAGATTTGGCCTTTAGTTTCGTATCTTACGATCTTGGCTTGAGCTGAGTTTGCGAACACTGTAGTTGGCCTACAAACTGGCAAGCCAGTCTTGGGTTTGTTTAAGCTCATTTGATTTATGATCGAGTGACAAAGAGGATGACAAAAATTTAATTTTATCGCTATTTTGGGCACTCTCTCCAGGTGTTAGGACCTTATCTTTAGACTTTTTCATATAAGATTGTTTTCAAAAATTGTGTCAACAGATTGTAAACTGTTAATCATTGATTTAATCCGTCTATTAATTGATTTTTTTCCCCAATTTTATGCGTTGTTGATACGCTGTCGAGCAGGCTAGGTTAACACTCGACGTCTAGACCATCAGGCCCAGGGTTCGAATGCTGACTGTTTTAAGAACAATGCTACGTCCTCTTAATACATGCTTTTCACTGCCCTCAATTGTTAAATTACAACAAAGATACAATCATCAGCAGCCACCAATCTTGCGACGTTTTAGTGCGATAGAGTCACAAGCTGTGGGTGTCCAATGTGAGGTTTCGCTTTTGAACGTTTATGCATCATAGCGCACGTGTAAATAAACACCTTCATTTACATTTCTTATCTCAGTTGTATAATTCGATGTGCACGGTTCTAGAAGAAATTATTACAACTGTGTGCTTTATGACTTTCTAAGACAAGTGTTTATATACTCCATATAACTCTGCAAATATGTAGACTACCTGGATTTCTGGAACATCCGTACAGTAGACCTAGTTAAGAAAAACAAATCAGCAGGTTTTTTTTTTCAAAAGTCAAATTGTAAAATTTCATAGAATAACTTCACATTTTCAAGTGCAATTAGCTGATGTAAATGAAAACAGGCAGTGAATGTTGTTCTTATCCTTTTTTTCGTTTTGTCAATTTATATATATATATATATATATATATATATATATATATATATATATTTGCTGTGTTGTTGTCTGTACTATTTCACATCTTTGCATGCTATAATGATACATATAATTATTACTGATACTATTATAGGAAAGTCATCAATAGAATGACAAGAGGAAAACCATTTCAATATAAACAAGTCAAAACACCTAGATTTATAGGAAACTTATCAAATAAGTAAGAAAGAGGTTGTTTGTCTTCATTATTATTGAAGCTTAAAAGGGAAGATCAAACATTAATATTAATAAAACTAGAAATTCTACCTACGCTCCGGCACACTTTAGATATTGGGTAGTTCCACTAAGTGAGTGATTAAAGCCACACACATGGCTGACAAGAGCTACCGGTAGCTTCATGAAGTATCACAGCCTAGGAACACGGTTATGCGAAGCATTTTGTTTATGCTCTTGGTGAATTACGAAAATGTAGTTTTCGACTAAATGTAACCTGAAATCTTTGAAATGGTTGAAAAGAATTGTTTACGTACCTAGCTCTAGCACAGCTGTGAGGGGATATTGTTATGAAAAGAAGAAAAACGAACTTAATCGTTTACGAAACACACAAGTTTTATGGGCCTTCGATGCATTTGCTAACATTAATTATCCAGGGTTACTGCGAAAACCTAGATATAGATTGGATTTCGAAATTTGATGACCTGTCTGCATCATGAACGATATCAAAGTATGAGGCCTATCACTTTTAAATAGTTTTTCTTCATAATCAATATGACACAGTGTTTACAATATAGAAGTCGGTTAGAGCGAGATTTAGGCCATCCTTTTTTTTAACGGAAAAATATATGTAGAGATGCAGGAGCATGGTGTAAACGAAGTAATAATGACGTGGATTGATATGAGATAAATAGGAGAAAAAGTAAGAAAGTGGGAAAATCAAAGAAAGCAGATAGCAGAAAAAGAAACATCTACTCCCAGACAAAATGACTGACTGAAAGACAGTCATAATTATTCATGCTGAAAACAAGCTGGCTCGATGACAAAATATAAGATTGGCATTCAGATAGAAAAACAGAGAGAGAGAGAGAGAGAGAGAGAGAGAGAGAGAGAGAGAGAGAGAGAGAGAGAGAGAGAGAGAGAGAGACAGACAGACAGACAGACAGACAGACAGACAGACAGAGGGAAAGAGACAGACAGACAGACAGAGAGAAAGGGTGTGTGTGTGTGTGGGGGGGGGATGTAACTTGATGTTTATAGGGTAGGCGTAGCCTGCACGTATAACTATGGAGTTAGAGTTAGAACTTCATGGTCTTTTTTATCGATCGGAATGATTTTGAACTCAACGGATTTTTTTTAAATGGTAACGTTACCTCTATTGAAGTGATCCTCGATATAAAACTTCCCTTATACTTAAATTGCTTGTTCAAGTTATATTGCTCAAATCTTGCTCTTTTTATGAGTGTTTTAACTGTTACTACATCAATTAAGTAATTTTAGATAAATTTTTAGATTCAGAAGTCCTTTGAAGGATTTTCTTTTTTTTTTAAACTAAATTTATCACTGAAAATGTAAATTTTTTTAGTTTTTATTTTAAAGATTTTTTAATAGATATGGGTAAAATCTAAAATTTTCTATAGTATATAAACCTTAGACTGTTTATATATCTATAGCCTTACATAAAGAGGTTTTAGACTTTATTCAAGAGTGGGAAAAATTGGATTGAAGTTTGAACAATCCTGTTGGGTGTCAAGGCTATTGTATAGCAAAGAATCAATGCTTCAGTGAATATAGAGATTGTAAAATTAAGTGAAGTCGAGCAAACAAGATTGCTTTAAAGCTTTTGCTTCTTCAAACTCAGTTCTCTCACCTGGACTTGTAGAATGGAACGATATTACTATTAGATATCAGCTTTCACCGAATTTACCTAATGGAGGTAACCCTGTTCCTCTTAAGCAGGAACATTAAGAGTGAGGACAACAACAAAGTACGACCATAAAATTAAAATCCTGGCAAATGAGAGACGTTTTTAGCTTCATTTTATCTGCCATTTATTGCTTAAGCTTGAAGAAGAAGAAGAAGAAGAAGAAGAAGAAGAAGAAGAAGAAGAAGAAGAAGAAGAAGAAGAAGAAGAAGAAGAAGAAGAAGAAGAAGAAGAAGAAGAAGAAGAAGAAGAAGAAGAAGAAGAAGAAGAAGAAGAAGAAGAAGGAGAAGGAGAAGGAGAAGGAGAAGGAGAAGGAGAAGGAGAAGGAGAAGAAGAAGAAGAAGAAGAAGAAGAAGAAGAAGAAGAAGAAGAAGAAGAAGAAGAAGAAGAAGAAGAAGAAGAAGAAGAAGAAGAAGAAGAAGAGGAAGAAGAGGAAGAGGAAGAAGAAGAAGAAGAAGAAGAAGAAGAAGAAGAAGAAGAAGAAGAAGAAGAAGAAGAAGAAGAAGAAGAAGAAGAAGAAGAAGAAGAAGAAGAAGAAGAAGAAGAAGAAGAGGAAGAGGAAGAGGAAGAGGAAGAGGAAGAAGAAGAAGAAGAAGGAGGAGGAGGAGGAGGAGGAGGAGGAGGAAGGTGAAGGGGGAGGAGAATGAGAAGGAGGATAAGAGGAAGAAGAAGAAATGCATTTTAAAGTGTTTTTCACTTAAATAAAAATCTCAAATCCACGTACGCTATTGAAAAAAATTAATTGCATAAAAATTGAAACGTTAGAAGTCAATGCAAGGCTCGAGGAATATAAAAAACGTTAATTAAATAGAAGGATTGAAAAGGTTTTAGTCTGATATTGTCTCTGATTTCTAATGGAAGGAAATTACGAATGTATGGTCTGTAGTACTTAAACGAACAGACGATTTAAAAGTATATTAATTTTTTTACGAAAAAGTAAAGTTTTATTACTTTTAGATCTGTGAATAAGGTGCACCGGTTCATGCAAATATTGATGCTAAATTATTTAGTCATAGTGCAAATTTTATACTCGATTCTTTGTTTTAAAAATATGCTTGGCGTGGTCATTTTTCACCTATAAATAATGCTTGTAACGCGATTTGAATGTTTGAAGTTTATTGTCTATTTGCTAGAGCAAAAGAAATTCCACAGAGCAGCGAATTGCCATATTCTAATTCAGAACGTATGGTGGACAACAGGGTATATAATAATGATATTATATGCTGAAAATTTCCTTTCTTTTTTTACTGATATGGTTAAGTTTAAATTACAAATATTTACCGAATGAACTAACACAATCAGTCACGGGGAGACTTTATACCCAGATTCTTGGCCTTTTGAGACATATGAATTTTACTTGAATAAATCTTAAAACCCAAATTATTTCTTCATTTCCTTCATGATTTTGCTCTTTCCAAACAAATCAACTTCCATTTTGTATTCATTAATTCGAAGCTTATTCTATGTCATCCAAGTCCTCGGGAGGTTTGATCAAAGATGGATATATTTATAGCTTTGTATAGCTGGGAATCCTCTGCGTAGTGGTTTTATTGCAGCTTCTGGTTTCATAATTAGGATTGTCATGGGCTGGATATAGATAGAAAATAAAATTGGTCCTTAAGTAGAATAAATTTGTTAAAATTGAAGATACCGACTTTAACCGAAAGTATTTAGGTCTAAATTAAGAACCAAACCATTGGATATCTTTTCCATTTATATTACATCATGTTTTCAACTTTTTTAAGAAAATGCCAAAGTTTACATTATCAGAAGAGGTCTGAAAGATTCAACATGCAGATGTTTCCAGAATCAAGTTTGTTAATGACGTCATGAAAAAGACTCGGAACAGTGCAATTTCAGTAGAATGCAGATCTTTGTAGGGTGAGTGAGATTTTACACAATTGACACATACATAAAGGATGGGAAGTCTTGCAAGTACTGTAGTAAGAATCATGATTGTACTGGGGATAGTAGCGATGCGAATTGAAGGGGAAGTTATCACTTTTAAACTCAAAGAGTGAGGTGTCAGACAAGGATGTGTATTATCCCAAGACCTCCCTTTTACATATTATACACCTTCCCTCTCACCCATGGAGATAATCTTAATTATCTCGCTTATTATTCCTTGTTTGTTAACTTTTTCACAGCCATGAATTAAAACCTCTTTTTTTTCACAACGGATTTACAGAAATGTCACTGCTTTAACTTAGTGACATTGGGAAACCCCATAGAGATAATCTATTAAAAAAAAAAAACGGAAACCCCAACACCATTGCGAGAAAAACACATAGATCTAGAGTTGTAGGAAATTTTATTTTTCGAGATAATCAGGGATTTCATCAGCTGAGCCCAGGGCAAAGATCCTGTAGATCTAGTTCTTTTTGTCCAGTTCATTTATCTTGTTTTCAACCCAAGATCTAGACAAGATCGAGGTAGCTATACGTAGGCCTAGTTGTTATGATTTATTTTGTAGGCCCTATAGGTCCAGAATCTAGATTCTGGATCTAGAGATCTAAATCTAGATTCAGACGTAAACAATATAGGCTTAGATTTAGTCTAACGTTTTTAAGGCTATCTCCAACTGTGGACTCATCTCTAGATCGAGATCTCTAAATCCAGAATTTTTGCCTTGGAGACATTCAACAGTATGTTGTAGATATTATGGTTTTAAATTGTTTTGCTCTTTTTGTCTAAAATCATCTTGCCCAATTCAGTCTTAGGCACTCATCGAGTGAAATTAGTGTCCCATTTGTGGACCCGCTGTTTTGCATTATCATCATAAAGATAATTATTTATAGAGCCACCAAATATACGTTTTGCAGCATTTAGGGATGGAGTCATTGATACCACTTCATTCGAAAGCCAGAAATTGAAGTTTGACACAATCATGACAATGAATTATGAAAAGATTTTTTTTAATTGTCTTGTAAAATATTTAACGAATATACATGCAGATCTTGATAATTTAACTCTGTCCCAAAAGAAAATGCACAGTGCCATCATCTTACATCTGGAGATAGATCTTTATTTCCCTTCTACTATTACTACGACTGTTGCTCCTACATTACGAAATGGGGGCATGCAGCGTGTTACAGCTTCCTCAAAGCATGCTGATATTTGAGATGTCATAACTACAGGAATTTCTTTTCTCTCACTTCTTTTCAGAAGACCATGAAGTGAGCTTACAATTACAGCATAGCAAAATGGCATCCCTTAGGCTGAATTAAGTGCATTTATTCACCAGTTAAGACGAATTTTTCGATCTTATATCTTAACAAATTATTACACGCAAACCTTCGAGACTTTTATTAAATTGTCATGTAAGGCATGCAACTAAGCTAACACGTTGTGCGTACCACTCCATGTTCCCAGCTGCGTAATATGCAGTCTGTACCATGCCTTTCTTGTAATCTCAACCTCTGAACAAAACACTTTTAACTAATTTAATTTTTTAAGAATAAGATTAAATCTAGAAACCAATTTTATTGTGAATCATTTCTCATATTGATCTAAGACTTAAAATGTACAAATGGTTCTGAAGAAAAACCTTTTCCTCCTTCATATCTATTTTGAAAATAGAGGAGTGAAGACACTGTCTAACACTGAAATTAAATCAAATGTTTGTACATTAAATGAAAAGCCATAGAGACTATTAATATGCTTAGGTTTTTTAAAATAGCATTTCTGTTTTCAATTTTTTAATTTGTTGTTTGTAACTTGATGGAAAAGAACTTTCTATATATTCTTTCCCTTGTATTATGTAATTTGCATTTTCTGTGGCCATCAGCATTTGTATTCAGCTCGAGTAGATTATAATCAAATATTATCTCAATATCTGTAACAGAATCCATCATGAGACATTGATATTTTAATGCATAAATGCATATCTAGATTAATTTTGAGTGCTGCAAGTACAACTAGATTGCCTGCAGGTTCTGTATTTATAAATTATTAACTAATTAAAGATCTACATCAGAAGGTATATCAAGCGAGTTTGGTTTTCATTTTATACATAGTCTGATTGTCGATGGTAGATCCGTGCTTGGCACTTGTAAGGATGATAATAATGATACAGTAGGCCCTTTATAATATCAGTAAAATGAGCAGTTAGTCTGAATTCTTGTTGCAGAGTGTGGTGAAAGAGAAGTTTATTGTTCTCTGAAAAATCTTTCAATGCCATCACAACTGAATGTTTCTCTTGCTCAATGATTCAACTTTACAAACATTAATTGCAACAACTCAAAATACATTTTGCCAGACTATCTACATTTTGTAGCCTGTTTCATTTAGAATCGATCATGAGTAAGAGATAATGGATTCATGGGAAATGGGCCAGTATTGATCCGTATCAATCAGTGACAATTAGGTCCAACTGTATTTCATCCTTAGAAGAAAAATATTTAATCCAATCAGGTAAAAAAGGCCAGGGCCTATTTCACTTTCCACACCATGTCACATGTTTATCATTGTAGCTTCCTTTGAGAACATTAACCAAACAAAACCAGCTATACTTTTTTATTCAGTCCTCCTCATCTCCTGTCTCACTTAAGAGCTCTCTTCTTGCTCTCACTTTATATTGATCCAATCAAGATAATGAAATAATTAGCAAGTCTAAGATGGGTGAGGTACAAGCCATGCATACGCAAGTAAATGTGCTCTTTTCATTTATTTGAATGATTCATTTATAAATACTCTTGTGGTACCATGGAATTTTAAGTGACATCTTAATTTTTTTAACATGTTAGGTTAAAATTGTATACATGAAACTACATTCTTCTTAGCATGGTGGCTTTAATTTATTGAAAGAATCTTGATTATTTATAGACATGTAGGCCTAAAAATTTAAGAGCCCTGGTGATAGCTCTTTTTAGAGAATCAAGCCTGAAGTTTAGGATTATTTTTATGTTTAAGATATTGATAACCAAAAAAGGATCACTTTCAAAAACTTACGAGTTTAGCATTTTCTTTTGGAGCTTCCATTTTTACTATAGGGTGTAAAGCAATTGATTTATGTAAATAATTTCATGAATTACAATTATACACTGTTGAACACATGGCAGATTAAATAGCTTTCTATTTGCCCCATACACTCAATACCTTGATTGAGAGAGTGATCTCCAAAAAGTTATCAAAAAGTTCATGAAGTTTGATAGAATTTCGGAAAAAAATATAATGCAGACAAGGCTCTCAACAATGAAAAGTGTTTTCTCAAACAAAAAGTCAAACATACTTTTACATTGTTTTTTATGCATGAACTTTTGTCGGTGAGCAAATAAATATTTGCAAACAGCCTGAAAACATGGTTTCCCTCTGGGCTATTATAAATGTGCAAGGCTGAGGTATAAAGCGTATTGATCCAGAACTTAAATGTTTCAGAGAGAGTACCTCTAACATTATATGACTCTGAAGCTCTCTTCTTAAAATTACAGGATAAATGTTTTTTTGTTTGCTTTTTTTATCGTTTGTTGTCTTTTTTTTTTTACAGAAACATTAATTGAGAAAGAGACATTTCCCAAGATGGCAGGACATATTGTAGGCATGGCACTCATCCCTTATTATGATCATCTCATAGATATCATGAAGACAAATCCAGAATTACATAAAACTGCCAAAGGTGAGATTTGTCAAAATTAGCCCATGGATGAATTTTGCCATCGAGTCAGAAATGGTGTCACGTTATTTTTCATTCATGAAATGATTTCAGTCATATAATGTTGGACTGCAAAATCAGTATAAGAGTAGGGGGAGAAAAAAGGTATTAATATCAATATGTGCAGTAGTATCAGTGTCAATGAAAGTGATAAAGGCAATCAGCCAAAAAGGGCAAAGAAGTTGACATGAAAAGAGAGCTAGTATCATTTCAACTTGATATTAGAGATAAACAAATTTCATGCACAAGATTCCTCTGCACGCTTAAGGCATTCATCGGTCACTAATCTTGATTATGTTCTATCTTCCTTTTACATATTATGTGCAATTCAATGATTATTTCTTATATTTGTCTTAAAAAATGAATGTTTGCAATTCTGTAGAATTTGCTTTTTAAAAATAAAAGAAGATTCATCAACTTTGCCTCCATGAATTCAAATACTTATTCAGTGGAAAAGGAGAATTTTTTTTTTTATTGTCGTTTTTAATAATAAAAAAAAAAGTTACATCCAACAACAAACAGACTGAATTCCTCCATTATCAAGGTCTAGGCTAATGTACGTGTATTATTTTTAAAACATTTTTTCAAATGTACATACATGTATCTGTTCTTCAAGATTTTTTTTTTTTGACTTTTTAAGAGCTTGGATTCAAAATGTTGAAGTTTCTATGTAAATACATGTATGGTCATTATCATTACATTCTTTCATCCTTGCATGGGTACGAACTTCAATACATTGTTAGCTTCAAAATAGTGTTCATTTATTTTATGCTTCAAGATAATATCTTCAGAAACACTGGCCTTGAGGTTTTTTTTCATTCAAGATTCTTAAATCTCTACAAATTTGGTTTTACAAGTATCAATTTTCAAAATATTTCAACTATTATATTTAATTGCATCTGTTGAGCGTTTGCCTTAATTTTTTTTTATCAAATCTCTGTCAATATGCTGAGCTGAAAAATGTCTCCATTTAAGATTATAAGCGTTTACAATGAATATCTCCTACAAAATCCTTCGCCATTTTTTTTCCAGGTGTATTTAGGCAAGTGGCTTGGGGAGCTGCTGGTACAGTTGCTGGAGCAGCAGTGGCTGGACCCTTTGGTGCTATGGTTGGAGGCATTGCTGGTGAGGATTTTAATGATTGGAAACAGATTAATATGATTTTAAGTGCATATATATATTTTTATGAGTATTTATATACCTTTCACTATTATTGAGCTCTCATAATTAGGTTTCGAGTTTATGTGCTGCAAGTGACAGAGAGAAATTTTACCTTTTTTTATGTAATTTTATGTTACATGACTGCTAATATGGCTCACTTTAACTGATAATTGTTTGGCGTTGTACAAAAGTCCTTTAGGAATCCTTTATGCCATTATTGGATACAGTGGCCAAAAAAAAAATGAAAATCTGGACCCATTTCCATTTAATATTGTGTTGATGTAACACCAATATGATCTCTCCTGTGCCTTAAAGGCAATGTTGAGTCTGTTTTCTTTATGCTGAAAATCTTTTTTTTTTAACCACAAGGCTCACTGATTGGATATAGCAGGAGTGATGACTACCAGTCTTTGATTGGTGTAATGGAGGATTTATCTGAAGAAGACAAAAAAGAAATTGCAAGGAAAGTTCAAGAATTAGTTGGAGGAACATCAATAGAGGCCCTGACACGATATATCGGAAGTCAAGCACAGCGTTCAGCCCTTCTCAATTTGTTGAGATCTGCTGTTGGTGAGATGTCTAAAGGAGGCTAAATCATTTGAACTGTAGCATTGTCTTTTTTTTTTTTTTTTTTTAATCACTACCATTTTCTTATTCTGTGATTATGCATCATGTATTTTCTTGTTCATAATTGTTGCAGCAGGATATGTCTATATTGAATTTGCTTTTCTGTGTTATTAATCTAGTATGTATGGTTCATGAAAGTGTTCACAATATTTTTGAATTGCTAACAAAAGGATTGCTCTTGTATGATGCATTTATTGTTTTTGTTTACCACCTGGTTGTGATTTACAAAAAAAATCAATGTGTAGCCGCAGTTATCAAGTTTTATAAAATACTCAACATCCGGAGGACCAAGAAAAGTATAATGGATAGAGAAGAGATGATCTAAAGTCTTAATGTGTCGAAATTTCTGGAAGAATAAATCTTCTGTTTTCCACATTGAAAGTAATTGTTCCATGGTAAAAACCAAAGATTCTATGCTTAGCATCTAACCCGGACTGCTCAGACATTTTTTTTTTTGTCTCGTCTCTTTGATTGATGAATTGAGGGTTAAACTGTACTAGGAAATGTTTTCTTTCAAAATAAGAGGATCCTAAATCATACTTTCATGACAAGTTCAGCAAGTGCCTTTAATGTTTGGCATTAAAAGAATGTTCTCAAAGTTTAATAGTGTTATGAAAAATCAGCATTTTTTGCTACATGCATGACATCATAAGCTTTTGAAAACTTAATGCAGATCATATTGAACATTAGTTAGTTACATTTTTTTTGTGCATTTGTTTATCTCTAGCTACCTTAACTTTTCTGATTATGATTTTTACATTCTTCAGCTATTTTGAAACATTTATGTACTACAAATTAATAAATGTAAATCTTTTGCTAATTTTTTTTCTTTTTTAATCCCCCTCTAAACTATGTTTGTGAGGATGTTTTCCTTTTTTCTGCAATTACAAGTGTCAAAATTTTATAAAGGCCTATAGCATGGCTGTTATATTTTCTATATTTAGATACAACGACTTAGATCAATATCAATGTAACCTCCATTAGTTCCAGGATCAAAAAAGGTCCAAGGCTGAACCTTCAGGCAACCAAAATTTTACATTTTGAACCTGGTTCCCTTGCTTACTACTGATAATTTTTCAGTACAGGTACTATTACATTTTTAATCATCAAATGAAATCATATTCTAAATAATTTTTTCTATTCAGTCAAATGCATTGTGAGTTTATGGGAGCATGACTAGAATAGAAGGAAGTTTACCTCTAAATAGGTTGCATCCTATTGTTTGGCCAAATATGCTCCATTTAATTGGATTTCTAAAAATGCATGATTACAAAGTTAATACAGTGTTCATGATACTTTGATAGTTTTATATGTATCTGATTAAATAAAGATGTACAATGTTATTTGAAAAAAAGACAGTCTTTACATTTTTTAATAATGGTCTTGATTGTCTTTATTGAAGAAGCATTGAGCTATTATGCCTATATTTCATTAACTTTTAATTAATGAATACTCTTTGTAATCAAGGTAAAAATTACATTTTTGCCACATTTTATCTTTTTTTCAACAAGGTCAATTTATAAGTGATAGTTAGGAAACGAATAATGTTAAAAGAGACCTAAAAAGTGTTAAAACATTGAATAGAGTCTAGCAAACTTAGTAAAAATGGGGAAAAAATGTGTTTGGTTTTTTTTTAATATTTGACACCATAATATAGAAAAGGTTGATGGTTTTGTAACAGATGAATTCCTTAATTACATGCCTTTATTTACTTAACTTCGCAGCAGATATAAAGTCATACCATAAAATACATCTTTAGTATTTAGGATTCCTTTTGATAATTCTTCAAATGCATACCGGTACCCCTTTTGCCGGTTAGTAAACCATATGTATGTACAGTGGTGAACCAACTGAACATGACTAAATGTAACATTATTTTTTTGGTTGTTATAAAAATAGAATTCCATCAACTATGAGTTCTACTGGTTTTTATTTTCTTGTCTCAGGTTTGAACTCTTTGCCTTTGTCTAGCACAAGTTTCTTGTGTGCTCCTTAAGCAAGCAAATGTCATGTCAGTCTTTGGTCTGTGATGAAACCCAAAATTGTATTCACCATAGAAACGTTTTGTACGCTGTAATCAATTTGATGCATTTCTCTTTTAAAGATGAGTCATCTTTTCCATGATCAAATGACTACCAAGATACTGGTAGTTCCTGGTAACTTTTCCTGTCTTTATGACTCAAATTTTACAAAGGGCTTTTTTTTTCTTTTGTATAAAATTTCCTTTTCAAGATAAAGACATAGGGTGGTAGACATAATAATATCACTATTAAGCTTAAACAAATATTTTGAACTATAGTATCTTGTATTCCTATGGTAAACTTCATCTCCTTTGCGAGACAATTTTATAATTATCCAATTTTATTCTCAGCAATTTGATTGCAATACTTTCGTGCCACAGAATTAGACCGATTGTGTGTAGGTTGGTGTCAATTGTTTCAGATCATTGTTGACATGACTGTGGTACTTTAGATCTATTGTCTGTGTGGCAATTACACCGGAAATGTGAATTATACAAGTCGAAAATTGCATGGCTGCGAGATTTAATTCCTAATTTCCTTCACACATGTATGCTGTATATGCATGTATATATATATATATGTGTGTGTGTGTATATATATATATATATATATATATATATATATCATTTAACAATTTTATTCAATTGGACAGTTTAGTTAGTCTGACGGGCATAACAAAAATTTATATACAGGTAAATAGTCTAACATGTTTGTCTAGTCCTACTAAAAGATCTGGATCTAAATTTTTTTTTTTTTAACTTATATCGGCTTTATCAAACTGTAAATAACGATTATTGTGAAACTGTAAATAACGATTATTGTGAAACTGTAAATAACGATTATTGTGATGTAAAAATAACGAAAGTAAAAAAGGTGAAAATAATTTGCTTTATACATGTATTCTGCATGCCAAATAACCTTCGGGCAAGCTTCAGACTCGCCCACCAATATTGTGGGATTGTCGAACCCGCACAGAAAAATTATACTTGACGATACCAGGGTGTAGATTCATATATCACAGTCATTGAAGCTCCTTTTAAAATAAGAACCTCCCTCTCGCTATCTCTCTCTCTCTCTCTCTCTCTCTCTCTCTCTCTCTCTCTCTCTCTCTCTCTCTCTCTCTCTCTCTCTCTCTCTCTCTCTCTCTCGCTCTCTCTCTCTCTCTCTCGCTCTCTCTCTCTCTCTCTCTCTCTCTCTCTCTCTCTCTCTCTCTCTCTCTCTCTCTCTCTCTCTCTCTCTCTCTCTCTCTCTCTCTCTCTCGCTCTCTCTCTCTCTGTCGACTTTCAGTCTTTTTTAAATTAATTGACATCTGCTTTGTTATGAGGACTTTATGATTAAGGTTATTCTAAGAATATATATGTATCTGCTTGAATGAGTATGGAAAATTGACGTTTATTGCATGAACGGAAGTTGTCTGATTTATAATATAAGTCGTGATTCATTCACCGACTTCAGTCGAAGTTTATCATTCCACTATGAATTTGGACTAAAGATAAGCCGTTATCTTCAAAAAAAAATCAGATGAACAAGAAAGGTCCCGTTATGCTCCAATTGTTTCACTGAGTTCGCCAAAGGCATATATACTGTCATGGGGTGAGTCTCTAAATTACAGACTGACGAACAAAGAGGTTGCTTCAGTTACATCAGCTGGACAAAATGCTGCATATGATAAGTTACTCAAACAATTAATTACTGAATTGCTGAAGTAATATGATGCACATGGTACAGGAAAACCGTAATAAGGTTCACTATCATTGACAGTATCAACACATGTTAATTGTTACGAAAGGATATTGGTGGGAGTGGTTGCAATTCAACAAACGGTAGGTCTGTGGAAGAGAGCCTATTCATAATCTTTCATCAGGTTTATATTATACCGACAGTATTTCTCGATCCAATACATGTATAGAATGAGAACGATTGTCCGTCATTTTCTTTTTAAATGTCACAATAATATTTAAGCAACAGCTAAAAAAAAAACTAATGGAAACGAAATTGTATGGGTAGTTCTCGTTGCTACAATTTTCATGTTCACGAAGTGATGGGTTTCGTGGTTTTATTTTTTTTTTAATTTACCATAAAGGTAGATCTGTAAGTGCCCAATAAAGAGCAAAAGCAGACATCGATAGAGTATTAGATAATAAAGAGGTTCAGGTTCGATCCCTTGCTGGACATCTTGTGTTGCGGTTAGATCCCATCTAACCAGCCATATCCGTCGCTTGACACAAAGTACCTGATTCTCCAGGAAATTTAGGGGACGTAGGAATAAACAAACGAAAATAAAAAAAACAGCCTGTAGATGAGATGAATAATGTTCTAATCGAGAATTGATAGCAATCTACGATATCTTGTTCTAGAGCTCACCAAACTATCACCTGTTGATGCTCTCTTGATAAACACTGATCTTTCAGAATATGCTGATTACCGTTACGGTGCCTAACGGCGGCCTCTCGACTGGAAGGTATCAGCTCTGACACACTTTCTTTACCTGAAAGAGAGATAACAATCTACCAAAGTGTCGATACGGCTTCGATACGATTTGAACTTTGATAGCAGGGCTTGCTTGATCAGTCGGTCGCGATCTGTACATTGCAGACAAGGCAGGTGGACACGTCGCGGACTGTACCACATACAAGGAGTTTCATTCTAAAACATGGAGTCCACAGCCATCAAGATCTTTGTTTTCGCTTTTTGGGCAAATTTTGCAAGTTCCACACAACAAAACGGTAATACTCAATCCGATATGCATAAGTTACATGGATACAACCATCAAAGATCAAATAATACGAGTTTGCGTAAGAGAAATGTTAAGGAAAATGTATTGAATGTTTGCGTCTTTATATGAACAACGAATGTGACGAGCCTTTTTATTATTATTATTATTATTATTATTATTATTATTATTATTATTATTATTATTATTATTATTATTATTATTATTATTATTATTATTATTATTATTATTAAATCAGATGACATTTTTTTCACTCAAGAGGAATATCTTTTTTGTTGTTCGCTGTTTTAGCCAATATATTTAAAAGGCTCGGTGCATATTATGAAAGAAAAGAGGTTAATTTCAGTAGGCCTACTTTTAAAAAATGCGCACTGTCATTTGCACCGTGCTTTCAGAAATAGTTAATCTACAAAAACTATTAACTGTGTGTGGAATTTTAAGTAGTTCAACACTGTGCGATTTCTTAATACTTACTGTCAATAAAACTTTTTAAAAATTATTTATTCGGCTGATTAGGGTATTAAAAATCCTGCGCATATCAAACCGATAGCTGAGCCAGCCATCATGACAGCAAAGAATCTGTGAGGACTGGGTCTATCCAAATACAACAAATTGATTTATAAACATTGCAAAGGTTTCTTATTCTTTCCTTGTTTCGTCAGAGTAAAGCGATAGATCCGTAATGAGCTTTGTGTGTCCCTCCTGATGTGGTTTAATGAAAATTTAGGGTACAGCTTTTCAAAATGAACATTATTAAAAGAAGCAAATTTACAGCTGCTATGTCGAAAAAAGTGAGTGTAAAATACTGCTTCCGGCATATCACATTATCAGGATTCGCATCAATGCGCTATATCCTAAACAAAATCTAGAGCGTTAGTGTGTTTTATTGAGCCGTTTTTTTTTCCAGTTTGTATATATCCTTTGTGATAAATGATGCCATCATGCCCCTCAATTTTAACTTTCGGCTATTTTTTTTTTGTTGTTGCAGATTTTGTGGCAACGGTTCAACAAAACTACAAGCCTGAGATTGATGATTTACTTAAGGAACAAATACGAAGAGAGCTTACTGCGAGCTACATTTACCAAGCTTATGTAAACATGCATCTATTATTTTCATCTTCATTTTTATTTTATTCATCCTTACTATAATCATTATCATCACCATCATTATCATCATCATCATCATTTTCATCCTCTTTATCATCATCATCATCACCCAAATTAACATCAGCAGCAGCATCATTATCATCATCATCATCATCATCATCATCATCATCATCATCATCATCATCATCATCATCATCATCATCGTCATAATCAACATCACCATAATCCTTGTAGACGACTAAAAGTCAAACACCAATAACATCTATATAAAGTTATTACTCTCTAAGTTATTGTGAAACAATACAGTGAAGAGGCTGCGTAGTGCATCACAATCTGTTACACAGTGGCTTCTAAAACTTAGCAGAATACTTGAATAATGTTGTCAGATCTGGTATGTGTAAAAACCCTAATCGTCCTATTATTGCCGCGGCACCTTAAGCATATCAATCTGTATATTCAATCTGTGGTACCCTTGGAATTGGCCTAAATGGAAGACTGAAATTTCTTTCCGCTCACTTGGATTCTTAATTAAAGGCAAAATATAGTCTTCCCATTTTTTTTTCTTTTGTATTTTTTAATTATTGTTTTTCATAAGTTTACTCAAGAAACTTAGTCGGTTATAAAAAGACAATAAATAGTCGAGAATTTAGAAAGTATGGAATTCTACAAAGAAATAATAATAAAAGATTGATATTGTACTCGCAGCTGATTTAACAGAAGGATGTCACGTTTTCCCGTTATCTGGCGCGTTCCCATTCAACGTGGTGGGTCAGATAAATGATCACTCTTTCAATTATGCTTGTTAGAAATCGCCAGCCTGCTGAACAAACATCATAACCGCCTATTACACAAACGGTACGATACAGTCGGTACTCTTATGTAGCACAATGCTGAACTCTAGGTTGCTTAGTTAAGCATTAAGCATGGCAGAAAGATGTTGAACTGTATTAGTTAGATATGAGTGAACACATATCAGCATGGTAAAAATACTCTCCTCAAGTTATCGGTCGTTTTCACGTTTCATTTTGAGATGGGAGATGTTCAGTTTAGTTCTTAACTTTTTGGCTGAAAAAATTCCTGATAATTTTTTTAACATTTCACGATCGGTATACAAATAAAAACCATTTAATGAGAATTCTTCCCGCGTTTCCAAAATTAATAATCACACAACTTTTCGTTTAGGTGAAGAATTTAGTGCTTTGGAAAATCACCCCTTCTGAACTATTTAGAAGAGTCTGATCAGGCTTTATCTGCTGTTGACGACGTCAGAACTATAATTTTAGAATATTCAAAAATATGAAATATTCGCACCCATTGAGGTTGTGTAGCTACTACGAGGGCTCTTTCATAATTAACCGAAAAATGCCTGTAAAATCCGCGTTTTTTATGCTATCAACAAAATTCTTGCACGTGTTCATACCTTGACTCGTCCTTCATTTTTCTACGTAACAGCCAAGTCTGTCAACACACTTCTGCCAACGCCGCACCATGGAATAGATACCCTTTTGGAAGAAACTTCCGTCAAGGTTTTGTAGCCATTTCCGCACATAATCAACAAGCTCTTCATCGTCATCAAAGCGCTTTCCTGCCAGCTCACGTTTCAGTGGCCCAAAGAGGTGATAATCAGATGGTGCGAGGTCTGGACTGTGTGGTGGGTGTGGCAAAATCTCCCATCCATATTTCTCTAGCCAACCTTGCGTCACTCGTGCTGTGTGGGGTGTAGCGTTGTCGTGTTGCAAAATGACCCCGTTGGTCAACTGCCCTGGGCGCTTTCTGCGAATGGCCTCCCTAAGCTTGTCAAGAGTTTGGCAGTACCTTGCAGCATTGATTGTTTCTCCAGGTTGTAAGGTTTCGAACAGAACAACACCACGACTGTCCAAGAAAACAGTTCCCATTATTTTCTTTGCTGACCGCATGACTTTGAATTTCTTCGCGACAGGTGAGGATGGATGTTTCCATGTCATCGAATCTTGCTTTGTTTCTGGGGTGCAATGGTGCAACCAAGTCTCATCACCGGTGACTAAGCTGTCAAGAAAAGTCACATCGTAGCCTAGAAAGTCTCCGCCGGCGTTGGCAGTATGCCCGTGAACCCTGCGTGAGCTCTTGCTTCTTCTCAAAAGTTCCCTGCAGATGTCCAATCTTTGTTCTTTATGATTGTCTGTCAATTGCTTAGGAACCCATCTTGCGCTGACTTTTCTGTAGCCAAGTTCATCAAATACAATTCTATGGGCAGAAGTTTCCGAAATTTCAAGACTGCTTGCGATTTCATGAAGTTTCAACCTCCTGTCTTGACGAATAAGCTCATCAACTCGCTTCACATTGTCTTCTGACATCGCAGTTATCGAACGCCCTCTCCCTTCCCTGTCTGTCAAGTCGGAATGGCCGGCTTCAAACAAATTACACCAGTGATAGACTTGTGTACGGCTTATAACATGCTCACCATATACACTCTGAAGTTCTTTATGAATTTCGGTAGGATTCAGACTTTTGGCGTTCAAAAAACGTATGACAGCTCTGATTTCCTCCTTTGACCAAGTTTCAAGGTGGGCCGCCATCTTTAAAATCGTCTAGACATTCATTGTGCAAAATGATGCACTTCATAATTTCTGGGAATATCCGTAAGGAAATAAGGAATATCATGTCGTTTACAGAATTAAAAAAGCTCCACTGGTTGCTGAGCAATGGGCATTTTTCGGTTATTTCTGAAAGAGCCCTCGTACATACATACATACATACATCAATTAAATTTTGTGAAATGGAGATTAAAAAATCACGAACTAATATTTATGGCTTTTTTTTATTATTTTTTTTTTTTTTAATTTTTTTTGTACTGGTGGTGGCAGTGGTGTTCTATTTTTTTTTTTTGTATGTTTTCCATGTGAACTTATTGAAATGCATTAAAACGGTTTGCATGATGATAATGTGTCGGAAAATCGCCGTAACAAATATTTCCCTCCAGCTACCGAAGATGTTGACGGTACAAGCTGTGGCCGTGGATCATGACTATGAGTCGAATACATTTTACAGCAAATAACATAGAGCCGAAGCCTCACCATCTTCTCTCTTGGCAATTGGGCATCTATTGAGGTTAAAGTAATCATTAGGCGCGGTTTATAGAGCAAAATCTTCTTTTGGTTGCGCTGCTAGCAAGCAGTGAGCAAATTTATACGTTATATCAAGACCTTTGTACTGACCTTATATAAACTTGAACCTAGTTGTGGTATTGGGAAAAAAAGAGTCACTTATCTTTTTTTTTCCTCCTCAGGCGTCCTATTTTCAGAGAGCAGATGTTAGTCTCCCGGGCCTCCAAAAATTTTTTGCTGACGCGTCACTGGAGGAGAGAGACCACGCACAGAAACTCATCGACTACGTTAACAAAAGAGGCGGACATGCGCAGTTTGACACACTCGATGTAAGATAAAATAAATCATAATGAGTTTGGGCGTGTCGGACAGCAGTAAAAGAAGATTACGCTGAAAGAGGGATAGACAGAATGTTCTAAAACTGATTTTTTTTTTTTTAATTGAGATGGCAATAACAATTAAAACAAGATGAATCCAATACCTATTGTAGTAATAATAATAAATGTGATGATGTTGATGATGATGATGATGATGATAATAATAATAATAATAATAAGAAGAAGAAGAAGAAGAAGAAGAAGAAGAAGAAGAAGAAGAAGAAGAAGAAGAAGAAGAAGAAGAAGAAGAAGAAGAAGAAGAAGAAGAAGAAGAAGAAGAAGAAGAAGAAGAAGAAGAAGAAGAAGACGAAGAAGAAGAGAAGAAAAGTAATAATCGTAATAATAGTTATAGATATGGTATAGAACTTTGCTTTATTACTGTTTATGTAATCGAAGAGCTCGTAAGATGGAAATAACGACCATGAATTATCCTTTACGGGTAACTTAGTTTTCTTTGGCTTTTTCCCGTGTTGTTTGATCCGTAACTTTTTTTCTCCCATCCTCGAATTGTGTTTGCATAATACGGATCATCATCGTTTCATGCAATCAAAATGGCTTTATTTCGAATTTTATGGCGTATTTGAAAAAAAGGTTGAATTTTTCCTATAATTTCCCCTTCTGATTTTCTATGTTTCTTCAAAAACGTTCCGTTTTTATATGAGATATCAATTTTACAACCTTGTATAGGTGTTGTTTGCTTCAGTTGTTCTTTCTTTTATTATTTTGATGATTGGTTTTTCGTGAGAAGTTATATTATGTAATAAGGTTGAAAATTAAAAAAATTCTTGTTTCTATGGTCGAAAATCTCACCATTGACAGAAAGAAACAATAGAATGATATTTTTGCTTAAGCTTTAGTAGCGGCTTGGTTGTATTTACCATGCGTGGTCATCTGTCCCCAGTTGAAAATGACATGTGATGTTGTCTGGGAGGCCTCAAAAAGAGACGGCAGTGGATTATACGACGGAGTGGAAAAGAGAATGTGTGTATGTATTTTTACTTGCCTGAGATTAGATATCTTGTGGCAAGAACCAGCTCTATCATAGTAATGAAAGCCATTCGGTGTTTTGTCTATTGTTGATAAGGACTTTGCTTTATGTATACAGCACTTTGCTATAATTCAAATTATTTTCTTCCACAGTCTGTCATATATTTTAATTTGATTCATTGTCAAGAGGGCCTTTTGCAATTACCCCTTTCCTCTATCATTTTACTTGATCATAACAAGCCATTTTCACAGGTTTTGGTTCTAAGGCAACCAAGTGTAGAAATTCAGAAGTTGTATGATGTATAGAGGTTAATCTAATCATTCCATTTTTAAATAACCAAAGTACTTTTCATGACTCCTTGCACTCCTGGATTTTGCCAAGTGTAAAGCGTCTTTATGTTTCATAAAGGCGTACACCCTACTTTGCATTATCATTTACAAGCAATGATATTGCCTCTGATTTAAATCTATAAATTGTTTATTCAATTGAATTATATTTATTGTACTTAAAAAAATCTAAAGTGTGCATGTATTGTAGTCGTTTTTACGCCAATTTCTTTAAATTTGATCTTGAAATAAAAGTGTCAAAATGTGGCTTCATTTTTTTTTTCAGGTATGCGGTTTTGTAGCGACTGGCCAAATCAACTATGATTGTGTAAGTCTACGCGACAAATGCGCATTATTACGCACTAACTAAGCCTTAGTTTCAAAACTCATGCATGGAAATTTGAGTTCAGTCGAACTCTTATCTAGATAATTATGATAGAAAAGTTTTATGCCCATTATCTTGATCTGGTTAATGGTAAATGGAAAGATTTTTTAAAAAATTTTTTATCCAACTGTAGAATCATTGTTTTGTTTTATATTGCATAAATATGAGTGTATCAAAACAGATGTCGTGAGGGTTTCAAGTATGTGAATTTATGGTGGAGACAGTTTTTGACCATTGTACATGTATTCCGCATTATCAATATTTTTATTTACAGTATAAATATTTATACTCGATAAAGGGTAACAAGGTTTGGCGGTTTATATATATATATATATATATATATATATATATATATATATCGCCTTCGTGAGCAGATGAGTAAATACAAACAGACCACAATTTATGTAAGCATGATATTTCGACCATTTTTTTTCTATAGTTTACTTCATCTGTAATGAAGGTCTCTTTGCAAAGATTTTCAAAGAGTGAGCTTTTTGTTTTTTGGGTTTTTTTTGTTTGAACAATCAAATATTTAAATAGACTTATTAGCTAATTTTGTAAAATTTCTTTTCATTTATGAATCCTTTTTATCTCTTGCATAAAATAAGTATAAAAATCTGAAAGGCAGTAAATCTCTAATCACTTTTTGTATGTATCTACACAGCCTTATATTAAGCATTTAGAAGAATCGTTAACAAAATTGGGAAGTGACAGAATTGGCTTTCCTTCATGGTTGTTCCTTGACGAAAAATTAATATTTTATCAATTTCTAATAAGCATTGACAGTACTGTTTCATCATACCGCTCTAAACATAGTGAAACAACTTAAAAATCCTCAATCATCTTTTATGAAGAGACAAAAAATATAAGTAAAAGAGTTTGTTAAATTTGTAAAATCTAAATCTTTTTGTAGATCCTTTAAAATGCTCATTACGAATTGCACGAATTAATAAATTCCAGGAAGCAGAACACTTATAGGCACTCTTAGTTATAACCTACTTAGCCTTATTATTTTTAGAAAGATTTAAATAAACTGGGCAAGTATAGAATTAGCTGATTCTATCATTGCCTTCGTTTCATGCTAGTTATTCTCAAAATGAGCTCGTAAATGAACTCTTTACGTCTAATTAGGGTTTGGGGAAACCAATGATAGCATAAAAGTTGGGTTTTTTTTTAAATTGTTTTCCCCGTTCCAGCCTACAGATCGCGCGGAGTGGAAGGAGGGACTTATGGCTTTTGAGGATGCTTTAGTGATAGAGAGATACGTGAATGCCAAGCTGTTGGAACTCCATGCCCAAGCTGATAATGCAAGCGATCCTCATGTACGTTA
Organism: Elysia crispata; assembly: GCA_033675545.1. Classification (NCBI taxonomy): domain Eukaryota; kingdom Metazoa; phylum Mollusca; class Gastropoda; family Plakobranchidae; genus Elysia; species Elysia crispata. Next base: position 1,815,392 of record JAWDGP010006323.1, on the reverse strand, counting down.
TGTTTTGCTCATACATTCCTCTACATGCCAGTCATACATCACAAAAAAGTTCTACATTTAACTTATTCGTATTATCTATAAAGTATATTTGTTTATTCATAATATATAATTTTTCTGCAATGCACCAACACTACTTTACATAAAGATCACTTGTGTATCTCACCATAAGTGATGTTTCGCATGTTGGTTCCGAGAAAAAAAATATAATACCATTGTACCGTTATTACAAAAAAATAGCTTATCCAAGCTGTCTTGCTTTTGTCCTCAGTGCTAAATTGTTAATCCTATACTTACACCTTGATTCTATTTACCCAGTTGGGCCATATTCTTGAACACGACTTTCTGGACGAGCAAGTCCACGCCATCTATGAGGTCGGTCAGCATGTTTTCACACTTCGAAAATTCGCATCTGGGAATGGCCGAAACTACAAGCTGGGAGAATACATTTTCGACGAGCATTTGCAGAAAAAATCAGGCTAAACCTAAAACATTACAGGGATTTGGATGCTGAACCATGTAAAAGAATAACCTGAAGTTCTTTTTTGTTTTGATACAATTTTTTATATATATCTATGATTTATTTTTTAGTCGAATTTACCTCATGTTTGAAGTAATATTTTAACAAAGATCTACCTCTAATTTTTTCCGGCATACCAAGGGTTTGATAATTTAATTCTTTGATTTTCTTATAGATCCTAGTATTGTGAACCTACGTCGTTTGTTTGGTGTTTGCTGCTCTTTTTCATTGCTTTGCATTAACATTGTAAGTGTATTAAAATTGTGCATATAGGTTTATTATTATTTTCTGATTTTATTTTATTATTTTTTTTTTTTTAATTAAGTTCAGACGGAAGTTTCGAGATGGTTACAGCCAGTGTCAGTTAATTTGAATTTGAGTAATGTGTAAACGATTTATTAATTGAACAATGAATCATAAGATATTGTATTAATTACTTCTTATTCTAAAAAGATAAAAGTTCAATGATGTTATTCTTAATAAAAAAAAAAAAGTTCTCACCTTTGTCCGATGTTCTTTTAGTCAGACTCATGTTGAAATTTTTGATGGCATAATAACATCACAAGGTCAGTTTTACAATCATTCTCTTTTTTGTTTCCATTGTTTTAATTTATATTTTCACCCATAGAAACTTTTTTTTCACTTATTAGGAATTTTAAGTGCAAGTTATTCTTCATGGAAATAACAATTTTTCAAACTTATAGTTTTGTTGTTTTTGTTTTTTGTTTGTTTTTTTTATTTTGTCTTCTTATTCTCCTAGTTCCCTTTTGCAAAGAATGATGCATCAGCAGAATGATTATCTGTTGTCCGTTTGATGATATTACATGTTTTTCTTATTGTTGTTTCAATTTTACAACGGCAATTAAGATGATCGAGACATTTTAAAAATCTCGGGGCTTTTTCACACACATTCTCTCTCTCTCTCTCTCTCTCTCTCTCTCTCTCTCTCTCTCTCTCTCTCTCTCTCTCTCTCTCTCTCTCTCTCTCTCTCTATCTCTCTCTCTCTCTCTCTCTCTCTCTCTCTCTCTCTCTCTCTCTCTCTCTCTCTCTCTCTCTCTCTCTCTCTCTCTCTCTCTCTCTCTCTCTCTCTCTCTCTCTCTCTCTCTCTCTCTCTCTCTATCTGTCTATCTATGTATATATATATATATATATATATATATATATATATATATATATATATATATATGTATATATGTATATATGTATATATATGTATATTACATCCTTTGTGGGGCTTTCTTTCTCCGACTTGTCTAAGATCGATTATCTGAGACATTGCTATGGGGTATATACTGTATATAGTTATATATACCCCACAAAAGCATTCGCCTCACAAAAGCATAATCTCCTAATGTATATAATGTTATAGGCTCCACAATACCATTGGCCTCATAAAAACATGAAATCTAAATTTTTATAAAATAAATTATTATGTTAATATTAAACACTTAACTAAAGCATTGACCTCATAAATACATAAAATATTAATCTATAAAGTTATAAGTCTCCCGAAAAAGTACTGACCACGTAAAAACGTAGATAGATTCAGTTAACATATCGAACAATAACAGTTTATTTTTGTAAATTTATCTTTTTTATTCTATTTTACTTAGCTTTTTAAAAGCTCCAGAGTTTAAACTTGATGTATGTTTAGAATAACTATTATAAATCGAACAAAATTACTGGTGAGTTTAGGCTTGTAAAATTATGTAGGTGTCTAAAACAATCATTTTTGTGAGATTTGTATTATGGGATAAATAATAAGATAATAATAAGATAATAATAAGATAATGTTTACTTAATGTTCTCTAAGCACCTCAGAATCGTTCACCTAGACCGTAAATTATATTTAACATCGCCAACAAATCATGCGAAGGAAATGTAAAAGCCCACTTTTTCAACTTATTTCAATTAAATAGACAAACAAGTTTTATTTTTAATATTTATTCTCAAAGGCAAAATTCAACAAAAAATATCCCTTTACATATATATTGACAATCTGTGCAAAAAAAGGTTCTAGTTTCTGTAAACAAATTGCTTCATCTCATTTTCTCTCGGTTTTACTCTCATTTCTATTTTCTATAACTAGTAAAACGCTGAATTGCATATTTTGCCCACCGCCAAGGTTTCCCCTCCGAAACACTAGAATTAACCGGCCATATTCAAATTATGCGATTTTTTGAGATCGAAAAAAAAAAAAGAATTCCCCGGCGGCCATATACAAATTATGCTTCTTATAGAGATCGGAACACAAGAATTAACCGGCGGCCATATTGAAATTATGCTATTTATAGAGATCGAAACACTAGAATTAACCAGAAGTTGAATAAAATTATACTATTTATAGAGATCGAAACACTCGAATAGACAGGCGGCCATATTGAAATTATGCTATTTATAGAGATCGAAAAAAAAATAATTCCCCGGCGGTCATATTGATATTTTGCTATTTATAGAGATCGAAACACTAGTTTAACTGGCGTCCATATTGAAATTATGCTATTTATAGAGATCGAAATATTAGAATTTACCGGCGGCCATATTGAAATTATGCTATTTATAGAGCTCGAAACATAAGAATTCGATTTCGCGGCGGCCAAATTGATATACTGCTATTTATAGAGATCGAAACACTAGAATTAACCGGCGACCATATTCAAATCATGCTACTTATAGAGGTTGAAAAGTTAGAATTAAACGGCGGCCATACTGAAATTATGCTATTCTTAGGGATCGAAACCTTAAAATTAACCTGCGGCCATATTGAAATTATGCTATTTATAGAGATAAAAAAAAGAGAATTATTTATAGAAAGCGAAAAACTAGAACTAACCGGCGAACATATTGAAATTAACCGACGGCCATATTGAAATAATGCTATTTATAGAGATTGAAAAATTAATATTCGATTCCACGGCGGATTAAAAAAATTGAAAGTATGCTTTATAGAGAGATCGAAAAAAATGGAATTAACCGGCGGCCATGTTGAATTATATTATTTATAGAGATAGAAACATTAGAGTTCCCCGGCGGCCATAATAAAATTATGCTATTTATAGAGATCGAAAACTTAGGATTTACCTGCGGCCATATTGAAATTATAATCTTTATAGAGATGAAAAAAAATGAATTTTTATAGAAAGCGAAAAATTAGAATTAACTGGCAGCATATTGAAATTTTTCGAGGCCATATTGAAAACATGTTATTTATAGAGATCAAAAATTAATATTCGATTTCACCGCGGCCATATTGAAATTATGCTTTATAGGGAGATCGAAAAAATGGAATGAACCAGCGGCCATATTACAATTATGCTACTTACAGAGATCGAAAAAATAGCAATATATGTAGAGAACGAAAAATTAGAATTTCTCATTTCTTACTGTTTCCTCAAGACAATGTTGCAGAAGAAAGAGAGCCGAAAATAAAGCATTCACATACGCGTTGCACTGATTTTCTTCTAGTTTTAAGTCACAACCACCAATCCAAAGAGTGGGTATATCTTGATACGACCACGGCGTCTTTGCTGCTGGTAAACTCAATGGGAAAATTTCGTCTCCAACTATATATAATTAAATTGAATATGCACAGTAATTTTGAATAAATTTATCAGAGATGAGGGGAACAAAGTTTAACAAACAAAAAGCACGCTATTTAAATCGTTGATGCGTTCATTATTACAATTCATATAATAATTATTTAGCTTATAACATAGCCTTTATTACTTAATTTTTCTTTAATGATTAGACTCTCTGAAGTAATTTTCTATTTAACTTAAGGTACAATTTATTTCAATACCCAAGTAGTTGAGAATTTCAAAGAGGACTGGTCCATTTTTTTGGCTCACGAATTCGATTTTTAATTGAGAGTTGCGCCACTTAGACAGAAGTCATCAACAATAAGAATCATTAAAAGACATATAGCACTGTTTTCGTAGTATCTTTTAAAAATTGACATAAAATTTAATTGTGGCATTTTGAGAAATTTTCTTTCTGACCTGAATTTTTTTCATCTTTGCATTGGAGTTAGCGTCAGTGCCCTCGTGGTCTGTTTATGTTCCTCGGTTCAGACAACATGTTCTTCCTCTTCATGACTTATGCAAGCAAAAAAAAAAGATCTTTTCCCAGCCTCTATTTCCTTGATGACATTTTGACATGTTCTAGAAATAGGGCAGTGCATGCATCTCTTTATCTCTTTCCATCACGGCTTCCCTTGTCTTCTCTCTTTTCCCCCCCTCCCCTCTATTACTATTTTTTTTTCTTTTCTCCCTCTCTCTCTGTCTGTCTGTCTGTCTGTCTGTCTGTCTGTCTCTCTCTCTCTCTCTCTCTCTCTCTCTCTCTCTCTCTCTCTCTCTCTCTCTCTCTCTCTCTCTCTCTCTCTCTCTCTCTCTCTCTCTCTCTCTCTCTCTCTCTCTCTCTATCTATCTATCTATCTATCTATCTATCTATCTATCTATCTATCTATCTATTTCCTGCCCATAAATAAATCAGTCTTTTTATTAGTAAAAAAAACTCGCTTTCTCTCCCTTTCTTCCCATTTTTTCTCATTGTCGTCCCCTATGTTAATTCTCGACGCATTATAATTCATTTCAATGATTTTTAGATTTTTTGATTTTTTTTTGTGGTTTTACTCCTATTAGTTAAAAAAATAAAAATAAACCGAAAAATTTTTCTATAATGATTTTGCTTTTGACGATAAAAAAAAACGCATGCATCTAATGCACTCCACGTCTAAAAACTATTAGTACCTGAATATGGTCAGATGTGAGAACAGTAAAAATAATTTACAGACATTGTTTGCTTTCTCATTCGACTGTTGTTTTCAGTGGGGAAAATCTAATTAAAAACATAGGCCTTTCTTTATCATAAATAGGCCAACAGGCTTCTCTGATCTTCCATTTCCTTAAAATCTCAAACATTTCGCTCTTCTCGAATTGAGAGACACTGCATAGATAAGTTAAACTTGGGGTTATAATCACGCAACCCGTTCTTCATCTTGTAATTGAGTGGCATCTCGAATATCCCTCCTTTTTCAATTATTTTTTTTTTTTACTTGTTTACAACATTTTTTGAAAGATACAATTTTGTAAGATCGCAACGTTATGGCCGTGATGTTTTGTTGATTGGTTTAGTTTTTGTAACGTGACGCTGAAAAATGCACTGGCATTCAACTAAGGAGGAGGAGTTGTACCCTGCACCCGGGCACGGTTTCATATTAAACGTGATTAGATCACCATTTCCGCCCCTATAACAAGAAGTAACATATAAATATACACTTACGATATGTTGTGAAACTATTCTTTTCTAACTCTTGTGCTCGGATACCAATCTGCGTTTTTAGGTCTTTACTACAAGCGAATCTTATATTATCAGCCGAACATGTTGATTGTTCAAGTTCTTTATTATTATTATTATTATTATTATTATTATTATTATTATTATTATTATTATTATTATTATTATTATTATTATTATTATTATTATTATTATTATTATTATTATTATTATTATTATTATTATTATTATTATTATTATTGTTGTTGTTGTTATTGTTATTATTATGAAAAACATTAATGAGATAAACAGGTTGCCTTACTTCGGCAATGTATAAGTCAAACAGAACACGCCAATAACATAGACAAGCAGATTCGCATGCACAACAAATCAGACATCAAGGTGAAGACACAATGAACTAGCTCATACATATTCATGAATGAGCCTGGCATCATAACACCCATACATGTTGAGCAAATTGCTATTATATATATATATATATATATATATATATATATATATATATATATATATAGAGAGAGAGAGAGAGAGAGAGAGAGAGAGAGAGAGAGAGAGAGAGAGAGAGAGAGAGATGTACGATATGCGATGCATTACATTTTTACAAACAAATCATAGAGAACCGCTTAGTTCCGAAAATTTAATTACAAAGTTGTAGCTTGGACAATCATCTTCCTATCTCTCTGTCTGTCTTGTCTGCTCTCTGTCTCTGTCTCTGTGTGTGTGTGTGTCTCTCTCTCTCTCTCTCTCTCTCTCTCTCTCTCTCTATCTATCTATCTATCTATCTATCTATCTATCTATCTATCTATCTATCTATCTATCTATCTCTTTCTCAAACACACACACACACACTCTCACCCTCCCTTCCTTATTTTACAAATAAAAAATGTGGCAACCACTTTTTTCCTTTTAATTTTGCATATGTCCTCTTGCTACTCTTCCTTGGCAAGTGTTATGTTGTTAACAATAACATGGAGACAACAAAGGCTTAAGCCTTACAAACTAAAGAGCTCAGATTTATAAGTATCCGAACAACACCTTTAGCAAACGGGAGTTTCAAAGCCAATCGTAGACGATAATATTTTACTTCCGGTCACTGGAGCCAAAATGATGACGTATGTGGGCAAGCAGGGTACCGTCTCGAAATTGTGCCCGGATGCAGGGAACAACTCCTCTACCTTTCATAACTGCATATCTAGCGGTTGTTTCGTTAAGTTAGTTCCTTGTTTTCAGTATTTATTTTGTTATTGTCTTCGCCTCGGATCTAATGTTATGATGTCATGGTCATGGAGGGCTAGCTCAGGGTTATTTTTGTTTATTTTGATCTAAATAATCTAGATCCAGATTCCAGAGCTAGCCCCAAGATCTGGATCCTGTAGGTTAGAGAAAGGTGAGCTTAATGCATATTAGTACAAAGAGTCAAAGGTGCTGCAGATATGCATTTTCTACGTTATAATTTTTTTTTACATTTTTCTAGGAAACGTGACGGATGACCAATCGTCTGTAAATATCAAGATTTATTTTTTTATCTCTAGATCTAGATTCTAGATATCTAGTCTAGATCTAGATCTAGATTAGACGTTAATTGATTTAGAAAACCTAAGAAATTCTTATCAAGAATCATAATTTGGAAAACTTTTGAGATCCATCCTGTTGAGTCATCTGTAGTATACAATTGATAAATATGTAATTCTAGATCTAGATCTAGATCTAGATTCTAGCAACAATAGTTGGCCCAGCTTTTTTCAGTGTGCTGTATTAGATCTTTTTGCTTAATGTGTAATTCTCCAAGGTAGATCTAGTTTCTGTAATCAGAAGTAAACAGGACGTTGAAAACAATTCATTGAGTAGTCTAACACTCTCACACTCTAAATTTGGGTAGACTATTTTGTGCCTAAAAGTGAAGAGCCCTAAAAGTCCTAAAGCTTGTCTTGTGGTACATATACTGATATTTGCAGTGACAAAAAATTTTGTTAGATATTGGCCCAATCCCCGTAGAGAACTAGATTCCTTGTCTAAATAAGAGAGTTTCTTATGCAGAATATGGCATTTTTGGTAGTGAAAGTTGTCACGATTAATTATATGATTAGTAAAGTATGTAACAATTAAATGGAGTTAATTATAACAAATGAGATCCACGGCATCTAGATTTGTGTCCTCATTTTCTGAATCAGAAAGTAGTGCCCCTGGTTTTGGAATTGTGTGCATACACTGGGACTGTGGTAGGTAAAGGCCAGCTGCTTAGTTCAAGAATAAGTGGAGAGACAAAAGCACTCAAGCTGATTGGTTTACCGCATCAGGAAAAAGTACAACTCAAAAATGCTTATATCTTGAAAAGTATTTATTTGCAAAGAATAAAACCTTTATATATTCATGTTCAGCGCATCAAATTCATTTAGAAACATGCAAGTTTAAAGTTTAAAGGAAGTTGGGCGCATAAGAACAAAAATTCTCAAATCTTCAATCGATTATCTCAGCTGCCATTAAAACCACAAAAATCTATGGCATTGGCAAATGTTGGGTATCATCGTATCAAGGACTTAGAACATAGCTGCCTTTTGAAAGTAAATTAAGTCCTGAGCATTTTACTGTTACATTCTTTCTAGGGAGTTGGTGAAAGGAAGTTATCAAAATATTTATAAGTTTGTATGTAATTTGTAAAAATAGCCCTTCATTTTTTCATCAAAGAACTGTAATTGTATGCATTTAAGCTTTATTGGTTATTTGTATATGAAATGTAAAATTGAATCAAATTGCAAATTGCAAACTGTAGTGTTGTGAATTTAAATAAAATTTCATATGCAGGGGCCACCAACAGGGGTCTATAGTAATGATACCAACTTTCTTTGGCTATAGAGTAATTTTTGTTTCCATATTGTATACTTATTGACCTGTTTACTAAAAGTATAATGAGTATTGTGGATTAAAATTCTATTGTTTTAGTAAACTCTTTTTGCTGCAGAAAACCATCTTCTCAGCATTTTTTTTCAGAAATTTTATTGGACTTTAAGGATTTCTTTGTGGTTCTTACTGTCATTTGCTTTTTCAAAGAATGTATTGCTGAATCTACACATAGTTTTATTCAGTTTTTTTTTTCATGAAAATGTTATATATATATGATGAAAAACATTTTCAGATGCAAAAGGTACAAACAGTAGAGGCACTTCATCAAAGATCGAAAATTTAAATATATAGTCAAAGTGCTTCAAGGAAATGTGTTTCCAATGTATGCTCAATGTGATTTTGGCGAAGCAAGAATCGTGTACATTGAGGAACAGATGATGCATTTTTAATAATATTTAAATTTTAAAAAAAGGCTTAGATTCGTTCCCATCATTTCATACAATTTACAACAGAATTATTTTTATAGAGTAATGGGTAATGGGTTTAGGTTTTACATAAGCATAAAAAATTGGAATATTTGATTGAGTGCTTCTGGTTCGCTTTTTTGCTTTGTTACTATTGTCTAAGGGTCAAACATACAATTTATTGTTAGTTAGCAGATTATAAAATGTCTCTCTATAATTTAATTATTACTGACATAGAACAAAATCTATATCATGAATTGTAAAGTAGAGAAGTTTTAAAATCTTTTTTAAGAAACACTGAAATGAGACAAATGTCATAATATCTGTAAAATGATCACACTGATACAAATTATGGATGCAAAATTAAGGATTTCATATTCATATTTGCAAATCATCTGAACAAAAGGAGTAATAAAATCCAAATAAAACTGGGTACAAATCGAAATTTTGATTTACATCTCTTTTGTCCCTACTAAAAATTAGCATTACTTTTTTTACTTCTGTTCTTTTTCAGTCAGTTGCATGATTTTACAGCCAAATAATGATATTTTCAAGTTCTTTCATAAATTTATATAATTTAGATCTCCAGTTATTATTTGGGTGTAAATGAATCAATTTAGCCATTGATTTATAAGAAAATAGACATTGATATTGGTCTTTAATAGTGTTTCAAAAATTTTAAAGTAATTTCTCTAAAAATTTTGAAGTGGCTCCCACATTAGACCCCTCTTCCACCCCCCTAACCCAAATTTTGTCATGAATATCGTTTAGTCAAAAGTCAATAGAAATGAGTCTCAGATCTGTAATTAGCACACCAAAGTACAGTTTCAAATGTTATGGGATTCAGGTTGAAAAGTTCAACATACCAGTTTTTCATGTCGATGACTTCATTGTCACTTAGACCCAAAGTGGTTTTTAAAAATCAACATGAATTCTATTTTATTTTCATTTTTTTTATCTCTAGATCAAGACTATTCTGTAAGCGGAAAACTCAATATCAAGATACCTGTATTTTACATGCAGCATTGATGACAACATTCAACTTCTGAGAGGGTGGTGGTAAGGCTTTTTGCATATATAATGGAGATGCTTTAAACAAAATAGCCAAATATGTTAACTTCATATACTGTTTTGTTAAGTTGATTCATTCTGTCTTGTCCCATTTTCACCTATCAGTTGTTTCTTTCTGCTGTGCTTTTGCCGTTAAATTTTTTATCAAGATTTATAAATCTTCCTCAGTATTCAGAATATCCCAGTTTCCAATTTTCCTTTCTTTTTTTGTAAATGACCGAGACCACTGGATATAGTGTAGAGATTCTGTCAAAAGTTGTGAGGGGAATGTTATGAAAATCAACACTTCTTCCAACTATTTGCAGTCCCCTAATGTCTACACAATATCTGGTCTTTGCGTATACCCAGCTTACACATATCATATCATTAAGCAGCCAGTCAAATGCATCTAATGCTTATTGTTCATTGAATTAAGCGATGAGAGAAATCAGATTTTCATCAGATCAATCTGCTTGTAAATTGATGAGAAAATAGATTGGCATCTTAATTACATGGTATAATTTGAAAATCACATAATTTGGATTTTCTTTTTTCTTTTGAGCTTTTCAGGTTTTTCTATCTTCTGTAAGGTCACAAAGAATATGAGCGATGGAGGGGGTCGCAAATGGTTTTGTGAATTCTGTACATATGAGAACTATCCTGCAGCTAAAAAATGTACCATGTGTTTCAAGTATAAAACCCCCCAGCTGATATCAGACACGATCAATGAAGAGCAAGACATTTACAAAATGGCCCCTCTTGTGTCTCCTCCTTCCACTGAAGCCAACAAAAGCATTAGCAGCAGTAGTATTAGCCCTGACAGTGGCAGCAAGTGGGCCTGTGAGGTCTGCACTTATTTGAATTGGGCTAAATCTAGCAAATGTGTACAGTGCCTAAGTCCCAAGCGTAAACCATCACCACCAACTTCTCGGTCACATGACAGAATTCAGAGCCTTAGCATCAAAACTTCAGATATTTGCCAAGGAGGAAGTGCCTCTGCCACACGACTGTCCCCCAAATCTGGGTCCAACAACTCCATGAGCAAAGGATCAAATAATGGCAACCGGTCAGATGCATCAGTTTCTCAAAACAACAAATGGACTTGTAAGATGTGCACGTATGAAAACTGGCCTCGTTCCCTTAAATGTGTTATATGTGGCACTGTTAAAGACAGGCTCTCCACAGAAACATCTTCCCTCCCTGATAATATCAAATCTGGAAACACCCAGGACAGCAGGTCTCAAGGATGTGTCCTTACAAACACTGCCAACATCATCCCTCCAACCACCACTAGCTCGACATCTTTGTATCGATGCATAAGTCCCACGAGCACAACTGGTGGTCGCAACTCTAATGAACGGATAGAGCATCAGGCAGGTAGTGCTGGGATGGGCAGTCTACAGGCGGGCGCCTCAGCATCACCACATTCTCTCACCAGAAGCATATCTAGATCATCACCATCTCCTCCACAGACCCGTGAGAAAAGAATTATCATGTTACGTTCCAAGCTGAGAGACTCTGATTGGCTGTGGCTGAATGCCTGCATTGGTGCTGTAGATGGAGACATGGAAGCCATTCATGCCTTTATAGCTGGTGGAGGCCACCCTTCCAGACAGCTCACCATCCAAGAAGCGGAACAGCTTAACAGACCTAGTGCCTTTCAGGTAAACTAGGCTTTAGAAATATTCTTTAAATCGGTTGGTTAAAGTTTAAAAAAAAACATGTATTCAAGGATGTGCATAATCATTTGATTTTGAAGTTCATACATAATGCAAGATTTTAAAAGTCTAGTTTTTTACTCTTGAGAAAGGAAAAAACGTTCTTCAATCTATTATTGATTGAAGTAATAAGTGAATGGAATAGGTGTAAATGGATCATTTAAGATATATTCATCAAGCTGTTTCAGATTAAGTGCATTTAGCAGGTAAGTATCATTTCATAATTCATCAGTCTGTTTCAGGAATAAAGTTTTGTATAAATATGATTTCTGTTCCCTCAGGCCGGTTACACTCTTGTGCATTTAGCCATTCGGTTCCACCGAGAGGACATGCTGGCAATTCTTCTCACAGCCACTGAGGCTGCTAGCAAGGCTGCCAAACGCTTGCCCTGTATGGCTTGTCCAGATCTAGCCACAGATATTCGTCGTCAGATGTATTCCTCACTTCGCCAGAGGAAGGGTGAATTCCAGTGCCATTTTCTCACAGATTGTGTCACATTTTACTTGCCAGCAGGTGATGCTTTGAACTATATCTATGTTTGTCATTCTGCCAGCTGAAAAAAAAAAATGAAACAAATTTATAAATCTAAACAAACTTTATTAAATTTTCTAATTAGTTAAATGTGAGATTTATGCAGATCCAAACAAAGGTTTCCTTATTTGTCACTATTTTGCTATCTCTTTTAAATTATACTAAAGGAAGCAGTAAAAAGTACTCTTAATTTTCATAACTTGTTGTAAGGAGTTGAAGATGGAAATCATATTTGGCATTTAATAAGTTCACAAAATATTTGCATGATAACGTCACATTGAAGCACATTTCAAATACTGATTATATTATTTTACTTTGCTATTTATGAAAAAGGTATTGGATCTCAGATAATGTATGTGAGAAAGTTTATGTTCTTAATGTTACATTTAGGAAAACACTGTTATTGTAAATGTTTAATGTTTTGTTGTTTTTTTCTCTGCAGTGTTTCTTAGAAAGATATGATATTAACACTGACATGCTCCTTCTCTAAACAGATATTGAAGATCTATCAAGACATATCCAAGATCAACTTTTAGATGAAATTTTAGATAGAGATGTTCAAAACGGTGAGTTACCATTTACATCTATTGTATGTTAACATAACGTTACATGTCTTAGCCAATAAATATGTTTAGTGAATAAGAAAAAGCTGCCAAAATTAAAAGACAGATATTTGCCTGCAAAGCCAAGTGTCAAATTTTCTCAAAAGTACGCTTCTGTATGTCGAATTTTATGTCCCAACATACTCCACATGATAGTCAATCTGTTATGCTCACCAATACCATTCAGACTAATAAACCCTTCAGACATAGGAAATATTTATTTTTAGATAATGCCAACAAGCTGTGAGTTTCCTCAACATAATTTTTTTGTTCAAAGTCAACTCTTGAGACTACAGATGAATTCTGCATCGGCACAGAGTAAATATGATATGCTACATGTCATCCTATTAATTGTTTATTTCAACAGAGCTGATAGAGAATAATCAAAGTTTAGTAAAAAAAAAGGAAGCAGAAAGCAACCTGAAAAGACTTCGTGAATGGCCACGTTTCAGCTTTACAAAGTCCAGATATAGAAATATGAATAATTGAAATTCATTCCTTCTAGGAAAATTTTAGTACCCCAGTATCTAATTTATAAAGAAATTCAATAGTGTACTGAAGAAATCTGAAACAGTTCTTGAGATTCTTCACAGTTTAGTTCCTGCTACAACATTGTGTAGCTGTATGGTGGGGCAAAAGTTTTGTGTTTGTTTTTATTTATTTGTATTTTTTTTTTTAAGATATCATCTACTCTTTTCTTTATCCAGAGCTTGAGGTGGAGGAGGCTATCATCAACTGGAGCATGGAGCTGACAGAGCGTCTAGGCAGCAGGTTATATGCATTGTGGAATCGCACCGCAGGGGACTGTTTGTTGGACTCCATCTTGCAGGCTACATATGGTGTCTTTGATGTGGACAACTCATTACGTCGCGCCTTAGCAGATAGTCTTAGAGATGGAGCTATGACGTAAGTCATTAAAGACAGAGTGGCCAAGTTATACCATGAAAAAAAAAAAACGGATAGACAAGAGTTTGTGATATAATGTATTTCATTATGCTAAAGTCTTTAGCAATGGGTAAGACCTTCTGTTCAGTAAAATCACCACAAGGACATATAGGTAGAAGGATACCAGGATCATTCATTAATCTCTCAAAAAAGATATTCAAGGTGTATTCCAGGAGAGTATTCTGTGAGAAATCAGTTTGCACAATTGATTTGATAAGCTTTTTTATAACTGTGAATATTTACTCTACTTGTCAGCTTTGACCAAAGTTATTTTTAAATTCAACATACAATTATTGCCCTAGCATACTATATGTCAAAAGAATAAAAAAAACACAATCTGATTTGAACAACTTTCCTTTACCCAATTTCATCTGAACTTCCTATTCTCAGGTTCTATCCCCGATGGAAAGAATATGAATCAATGCAAGCTGAATCTCTGCATTTCACATTGGATGAGAGTCAGTGGCAGCATGACTGGGCCATACTGCTTAGCCTTGCTAGTCAACCAGGTAAGATAGTGAGTTTTTTGTGAAACAAAGACATAAATTTAGAATTTCAAAAAATGTGATTTGAAAAACTCAGAAAAAAAAGAAGGAAGAAAGAAACAGTGAATGAAGATAGAATGGACAGCAACACAACTTAATTTTGTGCAAACTTCAATGTTTAGTATACATTGCTTTTTATTTTGTTAATGCCTGTGCAAATTCTGTGGTTTGCTCACATGGATTCTGAAAACAAAATTTTTCTTACTCTGAATGTAATATGTCTTTATATGAAAATTTTTTATGAAAAGAGAAATTTTCAAACTAGAATTAATTATACTCTTGTCATTGTGTATTTTAGGTGCCTCACTGGAGCAATCTCATATATTTGCCCTGGCCCATATCCTCCGCCGTCCAATCATTGTATATGGAGTTAAATATGTGAAAAGTTTTCGTGGAGAAACTTTAGGTTTTGCAAAATTTCAAGGTATGGATATTTTTTCTTAACTGTCATTATTTTACTTTATTGTTACATAACTTATCTTTCCATCATTAATGTTTTTGCAATTATCATATTACTACAACAACTACTATTACTACTACTACTACTACTACTACTACTACTACTACTACTACTACTACTACTACTACTACTGCTGCTGCTGCTGCTGCTGCTGCTGCTGCTGCTGCTGCTGCTGCTGCTGCTGCTGCTGCTGCTGCTGCTGCTGCTGCTGCTGCTGCTGCTGCTGCTGCTGCTGCTGCTGCTGCTGCTGCTGCTGCTGCTGCTGCTGCTGCTGCTGCTGCTGCTGCTGCTGCTGCTGCTGCTGCTGCTGCTGCTGCTGCTGCTGCTGCTGCTGCTGCTGCTGCTGCTGCTGCTGCTGCTGCTGCTGCTGCTGCTGCTGCTGCTGCTGCTGCTGCTGCTGCTGCTGCTGCTGCTGCTGCTGCTGCTGCTGCTGCTGCTGCTGCTGCTGCTGCTGCTGCTGCTGCTGCTGCTGCTGCTGCTGCTGCTGCTGCTGCTGCTGCTGCTGCTGCTGCTGCTGCTGCTGCTGCTGCTGCTGCTGCTGCTGCTGCTGCTGCTGCTGCTGCTGCTGCTGCTGCTGCTGCTGCTACTGCTGCTGCTGCTGCTACTATTACTACTGTTACCACTGGTTGTTTTTTTTTCATATATATATTTCTTAAATACATCCCGTTTTTAATCCTTATTCCTACGGGCTTATCTCATGTCATTAACTTTGCATGTACATTTGTTGATAGGAGTATACCTCCCCTTGTTGTGGGATCCATCCTTTTGCTGGAAGAATCCAGTTGCCCTGGGCTACACGAGAGGTCACTTTTCTGCTCTGGTGCCCATGGAGATGGACACTGATGATGGGGATATGTGTGGTGGTGCAGGCGCTAATACCCAGTCTATAGACGAAGAAGAGCAGACGGCTTTTCTGCCACTTGTTGACTGTCAGGGCCAGTTGCTTCAGGTTCACTTTCTGTCAGGCTCAGAGGTCAGTGAATTTTTCTCATCAAAGTCCACAACCAGTATTGCTATAGTCCATTTGACCTAGAAGCATATTTAAAATTTTTCAATTCATTTATAATATGAAAAACTTGGTGTACATTTCATAGTATGACCAAATTATGTTACCTGCTCTTTAAAAAACCAAACTTAAATACCTGGACTCTAATTTATCATTTTATGGAACTCAGTGTTCCTCAAATAAATTCTTTGTGAGTTGAGACAAAGAAAAGTTTATTTTGAGTTTTTGTATCCTCCTTCTATGTATTGTTTCTAAATCAATGTAAGCATTTTGTTATAAATTTTCAGTGTCATCAACAGCTGTAATTAATTTTAGAAAAAATATAGTTTAATGACATGAAAATTGCGGTAATGTTTCAACTTTTTTTTCCTGGTCAGATGGGAAAGGAAGAGAGTGTTCTAAAAGAGTGGTTACATTGTCACAAAACAAAAGGAGGCCTCCTGGTTGCCACCCAACGTTTAGGCCGCCGACCTGCTGCAGTAAAGCAGATGGTGGATGAATGGATGGACCTGTATAGACAGCTCCAAACACAACCCACATCCACCCAGGGTCTCAAAGGCAGTACTTTCTCCAGTGATGGTGAGAGTGATGATGAGTGATCAGCAGGAAAACTTGTCTCACTGATTATGTTTGATTTTATGAGTATTACCCATCAAAAAGAATGTTATAGAGATGAACCACAAGTTTTCCCCTCTTCCCGTGGCGCTCTTCCCTAATGTCTTTTATTACTTCTCGACACTTTATGCAAACTCAGGCTTTCCATCGGAGCATTCAGACATTAGATTAGAATTGAATTTTCATTAGTAATGTGATACAAAATCACTATTGTCTCTAAAATCATAGAACAGGAATGGAGCGAGTTGTTTGAAAGATTTTTCAGTCATTGATTGCCACTTAGGTTGGTGGTATGAAATAATGAGAAAAGTACTTTAACTAAATGAGTCATGTTGTGAGCTACAACAATTTACCTCAGCTGGTTGATAATGAAAAAAAAACAAAAAACCGAACTTTGAGGATGATTGCTTTCTTTTTTTTAAAGGAGCAGCAGTGTGAAATGGTCATTTCTCTCCATGAACTCATTACTAAAATGTATAAATCTTAAATGTAGAAGCATAGTAAAGGATTCTACAAGGCAAGGCTTAGTAGTCATAGAAGCAGTTTTGAGGGGTGTGGGGGGGTCTGTTATTTTTTTAACATATTGAAATGATTTAATCATAAAAGCTGTGGGGGGTTCACCATTTGAAATGCAGGCAGATTTTGCAAATCCAAAAAGTGTTGATAACTTTCAAAAAGCATTAATGTTTCTGTCTTTTCATATTATACTGGCTTCATTCTTAAATGGTCAAAGCCAAGCATATATATATTTTTTTGTCTTCAGTTAACTAAACATTTACTTTTTGTTGTTGAAGTTAAGTTAAATAACTCTTTTTTTTTAGGTAATTTTTCAAATATATTTCTAACCCAAGCAGAAAATCTGATTCACTGTCAGGCCAATTAAATATTTTGTTTGTCTTCAAATGTCTATAAATGAACGTTTTTTATTATAAAACGCCAGCTTCAAATGATGATTCACCAGTGTAGAGTGTTCAATGAAGAACAATAGACTAGGAAAATAGAACGGAATGAAAAGGCAGCGGCCAATTTCTTGTGGAGTGGAATTAGAAAGTATATTAGAGCTCGGATTACTTGAATCATTTGGGAATTTTTCATATATTAGAAAAAGCTTGTCTGAACATTTAACTCTAAGGGCAATAAACATATTTAATAAACGTGTGATGAATAGGCAAGCTTTATTAAGTTTTGTTATCGACAAAGAAATCAGAGATTCATATGGGCCAGCATCAAAGCAAAATAACGAAAATTTAAACTGATCTTCCATCGGTTTCCTTTCCATGAACGATGCCTCAAAAAAGATTTGCCATTACAACCTTACCTATGCTTTTGCCCTTCTCCCCCATCCCATCCCAACCTAATTCTTTACTTGTTAATCTCTTTCTGCTGCTCCTCCATATTACAAGACAATTGTTTTCCGCGTTCATCTGCTGATCTTTTTCTTTCGGCTCTCTCCTACTTTTCATGCTAATTCTATTTCCCTTCTACTTCTTCATCTATGGTAAGTGATATGCATAAGTCCACTCTAAGGTCAACATTTCTCAATAATTTATATTACGTCATAAGCTTTCTGTCAAGTTAAGGATAGACCTACTGATCCCACAGCAGATGACCCAGCAAGGGATTGAACCTGTTCCTCTATGTTGTCAATCCATTGCTCTATCTACTGAGTTATCTGGTTTCAGAACCACCAGCATACAGATCTTCCTCTAATACTTCCCAGCTCTTTTACACCAATATATTGAATGAGCAAGAGGTGGGCCTAAATTAGTTTACCTAGCATCAGCACCTATGTCTTGCATAGATGGTACAGTCATAATTTTTTTTACATTCTTACCTTTGAAGTCTAAACAACAGGCAGACCTAGAAGATGTTTACTGACAACTGGTGCTGGGTGAAGATAAGGCATGAGAAGATAGGATTGTCTCTAGTTTGAGACCAGGGATCAAAGGCAAGGGCGTTTTGTAACAAATTTCGTTTATTCAGACAAAGATAGAGACAGAGCTTATTTGTGTAAAGAACTATAAGAACAGTTGCATTGAAAGCGTGTTTGAAATTTAATTTTAGATCTGCCAATGTGATAGTTTTAAAGTCACAGTAAGTCAAATTTTTTATGAAGCTTACATTTTCTCTTTTTAACTGAGGGGAGGTTATTAAAAGAAAAAGCTTTAAAATCTATAATTAGAAGCTTGCACTGGTCCAAAGGAAAGGTAGAATAAAAGTGAAAGCAATGAGATAATCAGCAGGCAGATAGAGAGGAGTTCAATGAATTTATGATTTATTGGGATTAGTGTTTGATCTAATGGTATGCTTCTTGCTTGAAAGAAAGTCATGTTTAAGTTTGTAAAACCATGAGGACCATAAATTCTGGCTGGCTAAAGCACAGACAAAAACAAGGCTCGGTGGTATATGAAGTAATTTCTGGGAAATTGGTTATCATTTTAAAAAATTTTTTATGTAATTTTATTTTAAATTTTGTATGTGTATATATATATATATATATATATATATATATATATATATATATATATATATATGATTATTCAGTTTGATATTAGGAAATTAGTTGGCTTTAAGTGCTTTTAAGTAATTTATTCTGTAAATATATTGTCCTGATACCAAATGCAAACAATATGTGTTTCATAGCTGTTCATTTCACAGCTGATCCCCAATGACATTGCTTACTTGCTAAGTCTTTTTCTTTGCACAAAGTGTGCTCATGGCACCAAAGAAAAAAGTTAATACATGTCTGTAAAAAATCCAGAACTGGTGTCTAGCAGCATTATACAAACATGATTGAAAATCACTCATACTTGTAGATACATCTTCTTTTCAAAATGTGGAAACGATTTTCACATTGTTTCTTTATTTAGAAGACCATTTTGATGTGGGAAGTTTTTCACAAATCATCATCAGGTTCACTAAATGTTTAATTCTCCCTCATAGGCTGATATTTCTGTCTCAGGTTCAGTGCAAAGCTTGTTCTATAACGTGAGGTTTTGGCCCACTGTTTTATTTTGAATGTGTGAAAGTGGACCAAAAATTTGTCAGAATTATTCGTCATTTCATCTGTTTGGAGGATAGGTCGTTGGATGTTTAAGGCTCTAACCAGGAATAGCAAAGTCAAAGGATTAATAAATATCTATAGTTTATCTGGAATGAAAGAGGAAAAATTTAAAAGCATTATCATATATGCGGTATTGGTTTTGATTTTGTTTTAATTTGACCCAAGCTGGATTTGCCCTAAATAAGTCCTCCTTTGCTATTGATGGACTGAAATACTGATAGTAGATTCCAGACATTATCTTTTAAAAATTTTTCTTTGAATAGGCAAGTTGTTCTTCGTGTCATCAAATGAACTGACTTATTCAAATAATGTTACATTTTTTGGCTGTGCAGATTGTAAAATTTATCTATGAAAGTGTTTGGGTGAGAGTCTCACAATCATCAAATTAGTCTGCCTTTTTTAAATTAATTTCACTCTGCCACAGTGATTTGTTGGCCAATGAATTGTCCTTTTATCATTGATAGTTGTGAGTTTGTCTTTCATTCTTTGATGTGTGTTTATACTACTGGAAATCACTTTTGATTGAATCTGTAAATGCTGTGCTAAATTGTTGCTGAATTCATTTTTTTCAAATTATAGTGGTACATTACACCCTGCATAACTATTCATTCATAATAATAGCAGTTTGCGGATGATTTTAAGAATAAGTTTCAGCATTGTCTGCAAAACGAGTAAAAGCTGATCTAGTGTCAGAAGAAAAAAAAAAGTGGGTGAATTGTGAGCAGTGGAGGGAAGAGGGGACTTAAATATTGTCGATTCTCTTTAGAGCCTTTTCAAAAGTTTTGTCATGAAAAATTGGTGGATGCCCGAAAAGGTTGTGATCAATATTATTGTGATTTTTTTCAATCCGAAATTTAATGTATGCAAAATTTTCTGATACTTTTTCTTTCTTCTTAAATGAGGGAAAAGTTAGAATGTGCATTATAATGTTGCGGTGCTCAAGTGCATTGATATAGACAAGTCATTATAGAAATTCAACTTGATCTATTTTAAGTAATAATAATCCCTTTACCCTGGTCTTTTTTTTTTTTTTTAACTTCTAACAGAAAAGAAATTGAGTACATCAGTAAATGAGATCTGCATGTTTGTATTGTAGATGTGGCATCAACTGAAAAGGAAACACAAATTTTTGTTTTGAGTATGTATATTATAATCATTACACAAAGATGTTCTTTTAAAATTGATCAATGTGTGGCTGATTGTTCATAGGTGTCTATTGGAGATGTACATACTCAGTGATTTTATAAAATAAAAGTGTAATGACATCACAAAGCCAAGGCTTCTCAAAACCCAGAGAGAAGTATTTTATCCTGATTCAAAGATATTTGTACATTTCTTATTGTACACTTTAATATTATGATGTTTTTGTTGGCCCACATAGCTGTGTTTAAATGGGAAGAAGATTGTTGGTTTGAAGCAAGATATGAACATATCAAATAAATTTCAGGACATGCATATTATGGCCATCAATAGTATTGGATGTTATCCAACTCAGTGAGAGGTTATATCAGGAAAATTAATTTAATAATACTTAAAATGTGTTATGTAGCTGTATTGTAGGAATAAAAAGCAATTAATTCATCTATTTCTTATGACAAGAGACTTAAGTCACCTCCTGTCGCTATTGTGACTTTGCTTCTATTATTTGGCAAAATATCTCTTGCATTCTATGAGTTCTCAAGAAGGATTTAATCAAACATTTTTCAGTTTATCATTTTCCTTTTCTTTGGTTGTTTAGATTTTATATCTTTTAATGTTTCAACATTTTTTAATGAACATTGAATATTTTAAAATATGCGGACTCTCTGTTTTGTGAGCAAGAAATTATACCCATTTCTTTTCACTCTATGAGCATCATGTGAGTTGTTTAGAATTGGTACATGTATATCCTTCCTCTGAGTATGTGGTCGTCGTGTAATGAAACTTCAATAAATAAAATGCAACATGACTTTCTTCTTCATGCATTTATTTTCATTTGCCCCAAAAGAGCTCCACCTAACAAAGATTGCACAGGACTTAATGCGCAATGTAGTCTTATCATGTTAGTCAGATACTTGAAGTGAATCCATCGCACTTGGATGAATTGGGAGTAAAAAGTTTGGAATACAAAAACATGCATAACCTGTAATTGGACCTAGAAAGCTAATATATGGAAGCTGTACTTTGTAAATAATTGAGGGTCAAAATAAGTAGGTATTTAACTGTTGAGCATATTCTTCTTGGCACATTCCTCAGTCCCAAAGAAAAGTACCTCATTGTTAAGTCCATCTGTATATTTTCAGAGCAAAATAAAATATAGGAGGAATGGATATTAACACACTAAATGTCATCACAGAACCCTTTTGGATGTGGGTAGGTAGTCACCTAGAAGTTTCGGTTGGCACTTCCCTGGGGGCGGGGTGGGTGGGGGTTCACTAATATTACACGCCTATTTAGCTTTGACATTCTACAGCAACCAGCAGTCACTTTTTATCTATATTTAATTGTAGTTAATTCCTTTGATAAATAAGAAAACTAGAGCAAACTTTTTCATGACACCTACAACAAGCTGGACTATGCTTTCACTTCCGGCTTTAGATCTAGATCTAGACATCGCTAGCTGAAGGACATTTTTGAGTCTCTTTATAATTTAAGTGTTAACACATAATCAGACATTAGTGATTAATGAGAGCTCAGTTTTTGAAACATTCTAGTCAATGAATTTTCAAATGTGCAAGGCTCTTTTTATTGGTCTAGGTCTAGGTTTTTTTTAAGTGGGCCCAAATTTACACCCCTTCTTTAAATACATATGTAATACAATATCAATTCGTAAATTGCATTTTTGTGTCATAAATTTCAATATAATATTAAGAAGCAAAAAGATTTGATGATTTTAAAAATGTGAGAAGCTTTGAAGATCTGAAACCTCAGCAATTAATATGTTAAATCCAGGTCATGTTTGGAAAAAGTGATATAAAAGAAGTGAAGTCAAAAGGATGTTTCAAAGCTTGAAATTATGTGTTTGTGTGTTTCCTTGATGGGACAGTCAGCACAGATACCTGAAGCATAAGAATAATTATATTAACACAGTTAATGTCGAATATTTTATTGGTCTTTTCCCCTGTTTTGATGCTTTTACCAAGGACTTCTTTTTTCCTTTGATTTTCATGCAATATCTAAAGAAAACAACAGACATTCAGTACAATTTGCTTTGAGACAGAGAGAAAAGAACTTCAGTTCTTTGAAAAGTTGCAGGATCTGCTATTGCTATTTTATTATTGCTTTGTACACTAATAACAGTTGATAACACATACATGCA
Source organism: Elysia crispata (assembly GCA_033675545.1). NCBI lineage: Eukaryota > Metazoa > Mollusca > Gastropoda > Plakobranchidae > Elysia > Elysia crispata. The sequence goes on along the minus strand of JAWDGP010006323.1, from coordinate 1,792,441 downwards.
GCAAACATGTCGACAAAAAGGAACAAAGAGGGCACAATACATTAGTATGTAAATATATTCAGGGGTTATGACTTGCACATGAAATTTGAACAATATGTTTGAATTCTTAAAGGTAAACCAATGAATCTATAGTCAGTGAAATCTTTTTAATTTCATCCTCTACTTTGAGACCTTTATAAATTTACAAAAAATGAAAAGCATAGCATCTAAGAATTTCTACCATCTAAAATAGGTTGTAAAAAACAATGGTATAAAAAGAATAATTACTAATCACAATGTGTATTTTAAAAATTTTAGTGTTCAAATTTTTATGTCTTTAAAAATATCAATGGGAAATTTTTTCTTGTCTTTTTATTTTGGTCGAAAGTTTATTTTTAACATCTTTCCCATCCGCCTTTCTTCCTTGTCTTTTTTTATTGAAACAGATAATGCACTATATCTTGTATGCGTTAATCTTTATTGCAGCTCTTTTTCTACTCTTTAATCTTAACATTCATCTCATTCATCTTTTGTCTTTGTTTCCCTTGACATGTTGGTTTCTTTCTTCCTCCCTGTCTGTGATCTGGTCAAAGATTTCTTATCTCCAACTTGCGGCAGTTTCGATTGAATGATTTAATGGCATTCATACCTCCTTTCTCAATTCTTTTTTTGTCTGGAAGGAAAGATACAAGCTACAAGCTGTTGTGATGGTTTACACCTCTGTCTCCATCCAGTAGTTGTAGGAGGTAACCAGTCAGATGTTTCCATATTCAGCTCAATGTTGTTGTTCCTAGAGCAGGGTTTTGTCAGACATGTTTTTAATGTCAATTTATGACTGAGGCATCTCATCATCCGTTTTTTTCTTTTCTTTTTTTCCACTTTAAAACATGCATCGTTTTTTTTAAGGCCACAAACCATTGGCTGAAAATGACACTGATAATGACAAGGTTCCACATCCATTGATTTTTTAAGAGTTAATGCTTCTGTTCCAACAGGCCCCCACATTGAATGCTAATGAAGCTTTGTGCTGATTGGTTTATATGCCTTCAGGCTTAGAAAGAGCTTTATTATCTCTAAAACAGAATTCGGTGTGAACTACATTTGCATGTGTTCTCACTTTCACTTTTAAAATTATTTCTTATTACTCTACTCACTTCCGCAATATCTCTACCTCGCTTTAGATAAGGCAAACAGGCCTTCAATGTTTTACGCAGCCACTCTTAGACTCTATAGTATTAGTGCCACACGGCTGTGTTTGATTTAACTTCAGTTAAACAGTTCAGCTGAGTCAGACAACTATGGACAGTTGGGTTTCTCTTCATGTTGGAAAAACCATATATATATATATATATATATATATATATATATATATTTGACCCAGTGATAGATATTCGGCACTATCACTCACTCAAATAATGCCGATATAAACCTAAACATTTTTCCTAAGACAACGAATGAACCTCTGGATATATCATTTTTGGATTGACAAGGGCAAAGCAGAACCGTGCATCATCAGTAACATTTTTAAACTTGAAAAAAAAATGTAACTGGTTGGATTTGACACTGCTTCCTCTTTAGGCAATAAGGCCTCTATCCTACAACTAGTTCGTGAAGCAGTGACTGTGGTCCTTTATCTTTTTACTGCTAAAAGCAATGCCTAAGTGCAATGTATTTGTTAATCTGTTCTGACACAGGGGCTGCCGCTCGTGCACCTCGATACAATAATCCAGCCCAACCACCTGGTAGTGGTAGCCCAAGATTCAGCTCGCAAACCTTCGTAGATTAACTCAGTCAGAGCCCTACCGCGACATTTTTTAATTAATGAAGTTCAAGACATTAGAAAACAGATTTAGTTAAAGGCGACAAAAATGAACGGCTCAATAAACACTGTTAGGTCGACTCTTGACACGCCGCTGAACACATGAGGGCTTGTAGAAGGAGAATGCTGTTGGAAATGCCGGGAGAACATACAAACTTATTTACTGGATTTATGGGGTCAACAGAAAAAAGTTGTATGAGGCGGAACAATATCACAGGTTTGAGCAATTAGCAACGCTTTTAGAACTGAGGTAGCTTCGAGGGAAACTATGTAGTCACAAAATTGCCATTCTATACAGTTACAGTTAGGAAGCTCTGTTACAGGGAACAAAGCTCTGAACATTTATTACTCGAACTCATTTACTGGAAAACTAATCATCCATATCTGAGTCCATAGTTATCTAGTGGAAAGCCTTATAAAGAGTTTGATGTTTCAAGAATTGGGATTGTGTCCAAAACTATTTTGACCATTGTTCTGTAGGGCCAGTAATGGATTATAATTTCGTGTAGTCTTCTTTTTTCCTTTTAGGAAAGTCGTGTAATCTTGAATCTTTGAAAAACAATTCAAAACCATCGTGCATGTCTCTATCATGAGGCCATTTCCTCGTTTTTGGTCTGTGAGAACATTCAATTTTGTTATTTTTAAAACAACGGCTTTCGACATTAGTGAAACAGAAGAGGATGCTCCGATGGCGTATAATATAATCAATTTCTACTTTTATATATTGTTCTTTATGTGTTTGGTTGAAGAAGAAAAAAGAAAAGAAGACTTGTCCTTTCACAATGAAAAGAATCTTAATTTGTCATCAACAACTTTGTATGAATTCCTTGTCTATTTCTATGCAAAACTGCTTTCTTCGTCTTCATCACTCAAGACTCGCTGCTTAGCGACTTCTTGCAATCCATTAGGAAACACATCACTATTTACGTCGTTATCGAAATTTCGTTCATTCGCATTACATATACCTACACTGAGATTTGGCCCAGTTGCTTGAGAGAGGTTAACCCCTGTAATGTCTGGACAGCTGCCAAAGAAAAAGTTTTGACTGCTAGTCTTAGCTTGCTCATGAAGACATCCGAAGTTTAAGCTAGGTGACTTTGGTGGTGGGCTCAAAAGAGAACATTTAATATCAGGTTCGAATTGCTGCACAGATTGACTGGTGAGATTCTGATTGTTAGTGCAGTTTGGGGATAGTGCCTGGTGACGGACGGTAAACTGCGAGTCTGGTGGCTGCTGAAAAAATACATCCTCACAGTTATAGAAGTTGAGCTGTAGATGTGTGTTGGAGTTCAGCTTCTCTGAATATGTAATGTTGAATTTATTCTGAAAAGAGCCGTCGGAAATTGTACTTGTAATGGGGTCCGTTATCGTTGATTTTCTTGGGGAGCTAGGATTTTGACAGCAAGATGCTGGTTCTTGATGATGATGATATTGGTCTCTACCTGGTGGGATGTGTAGAGAAGAGTCAAGGCATTGGTGTCCCACAGCTGTATCTGCATTTCCACGGGAAGTTCCTTGCCAAGAAAACTCAGAGGATGTTGTGGAAGATGATGACTCCAGTCTATTCTTGCTATCCTCCGAACTCATGTCCTCATCCGTGGTGGTAGAAGAGGAGCTTGACGGGTAACGCTGTGACCAAGCTTCTGGCCAGCAGACGCCCAGTTTCCGCAGCTCCGTCTCAAACTGGGATAGCTGCATCATAAAGTTCGCGTTGGGTGAAATGACATTCCTTCTGGCGCGGACATAGTCGAAGGCGTCGTCCAAGCGGAGATGCCGCGAGAACATGAGGTAGGCAAGGCACACGGTGGCGGAACGGCTTATGCCTCCGTGGCAGTGGACAAGAACTTTACCGCCTGCCCGACGCTCTCGCTCTGAAAGACCCAAGGGAGTTGAAACATGTATCGGAAAGGGGTGATGGAGAGGAAGATGGAATAGGGATTAGCTTACATGAAGTCTTGTTTTAGTTTGTTCTTTTTTTTTTAAAAAAAGGACAATTAGGCTCATAATCATAATAGTAAGAGGCGTCGATTAAAGAAAATACGACAGCCACGTTTGTGCAGTGAAATTGTAAATGAAGATATACATATACTTATAATTATTTAAACAAAATTCTGAATTGTCTATTTCAATACAGAGCTCGTCCCAAGGCAGAATATTATCTAGATGGTCGGTTCAGAATATGAACTAAGACAACCAATCTAAAAACAGCATGGGTACAAACCTATAAACAAGATGGCGTCTTGAAACCATTCAAACAAATTGGCATTATGGGAGTCTTCCACAGGAATTACTTTGTACCGGAAATCGGTCGGAAAATGATTCTCACAGGAAGTCGACACGTTCAAGATGGCTGAGATTTTGAACCCAAGCAAGAGTTCTTTCCTTGTAGAATGTCCAGCATCTCCTATGTACAGATAAGGAAGGAGCTCCACTGGGCTCAGCTGCAGACAAAGCAAAATATATTTTTGACAATTATAATGAGATGAATTATTTCCATTGTCAATTCAAACGAAAACTAAGGAAGTAACATTTTTGGGAACGCCATCATGATATTTTAATTTCAATCAACATTTTATACACAGGAGCCACGAGAATTGTTATCATCCAGTCCTCTCTCTCTCTCTCTCTCTCTCTCTCTCTCTCTCTCTCTCTCTCTCTCTCTCTCTCTCTCTCTCTCTCTCTCTCTCTCTCTCTCTCTCTCTCTTCCTGGATGAATTTCCACGTGCCGGTTGCTCAAACATTAAGGCTGGATAAAAAACAATAGGTTGCTCCCACTTTCAAAAGCTATATCCTTAATCGTATGTGCGACAATGATAATTTCCTCAGCACCTAGCCATTTGTGATCCTGAATTATTCTTGATTTTACAATGCTGGAGCTTTTCCTTGGTATCTATTTGAATCTGATTAATATTCACTTCATACAACTACAACATAAATTTTCGTATTAAATCGTGTGATATCATAGTATAAATCTCGAACATCAGTTTGAATCTTCCAGCAATGCCAGTCTGTTCTTCGTTTATGTTGTGGAGCTTGGCAAGGAAGGGATTTTTAAGAACGTGTTAACTTCTCTTGAAAAATAATTTCTTATGTTATAGAGTTTTCATAAAGAATGTATTTTGATCCCCAATATAAACAATGTGCTCTGCGCTATTTACAATTATTGATATGTGAGACATTTTGAAAATTTAGTCTTTTTTTCTGTCTTCATTCATGCCATTGGGGAAGCGATTTTAAAACCAGTAAAAAGATAACTTGTATCATTGTTCTCCTCTTCGCCTGACGCTTTAATAAAATCAGTAGAGATGTAGATGTAGGATACCTTTACTGTGGAAGTCTGAAATGATATCGTTTCTTCTTAGATAGTTGACTTTTAAAACGGTTTGTTAAAAAATGACGGTGAAGTTTATCTTTTATCTGTTTTGCAGAGAGCTTTAAGCATGAAGATAAATATTCATCTCATCTATTCTTTGACTTGAGATATTTCAAAGAGGTAATAAAAGATGAGCCTTAACCACTTAGATTTGCGGCTAGTGCGAACTATTAGAATCTGTGTTGCTTCAGTAGCTTCTTGGGCAACAGCTGAAATGAACCCACAGTGTATCTTATTAACACGGAAAAAGTAACGTTTATGCTCCGCACGTTTAATTACGATGAAACATTCTATGTTAATTAGCACGTGTGTTTTCCTAAAAGGATATCTGGAAAAAGTATAGAAAAGCCCCATACCGCACATAATGTTATTATCCAATTCTTATGTGGTTGAGGTTTGGTGCAGGAGTTATGATCATTGACTTCTAGCGACGCCTTAAGGCTCCTCTGCAAACCTGACGAACATTAAATTTGAGTCATTTTTAAACAATCTAAATTGTAACAGACACCTTTATTATTGGATGTCGGTACTGGAATACACACACACACACACACACACATATATATATTAAAGTAAAGGTTAAAAACGCACCGACAACTTTCTTTTTGGCGCTGGCGTATTCAGCGGATGTAGACCATACGCTATGGAGCCGGGAGATGCCAGCGTGGAGTGCACTAAAGTATCAGTTTTCTTGGCATGAAGCAGTTGGCCAGAGAAGGATGTGTGTCTCGAGCAATACTTGGGGAACTGGTGGTGAAAACTGCAGAAACCGCCTGTAAAATAAGGAGGTACAAGAATTTGCTAGGTTATAGATATATTATTGTTAGCTTAAAGAAATTTAATGACGGTGACGTTTTTACATCACAAAATGCGACTCATATAATTTATCTGTTTTGCAAAATTGCAGAGAGCTTTAAGCATGGAGTGGATGAAAAAATGGAATGCAAAGCTAAATTAGCACAAAAGAAAATGTGAATTCCGATTTCACGAAATTATGAATGGATAAATCATCTTTTGACCGACATTTAGAGGAAGAGACTATTCCAAATCGTGTAGCCGCAGTTAATCGATCCTCTACTGACTTTAATTTTTATCTTAACAGTGGACTAAACCCAACATTATCCTACCCAAAGATTATGTTCCAATTTGAACAATGAAGAAGAAATGTTAGAGAGTGAAATTATGCGAATTCAGTCTAAGCTGAGAGGATTCACGTGTAGTTATAGAGACGGGAATCCATTTCGGATCTAGCTGTCGTAATTAGGCGGCTCCTTAACAATGATTCGAAGAGATTTGGAGTGCGGTAAGGAAATAGACAACTGAAATGTCTTAATTTTGTGAAGAAAAAGTTTGCATAGTTATAAAATTCCTTGTCCCATCAAAAAAAGTTGCTGCAAAGTTGTTTTTTTTACTCATCTGTAAATATATTATCTAGCATAGGAAATGTTTGCAATTATATCTTAACAGCATCTAGCGGTTTTAGAATTATCTTAAACATAGAGTCCATGGTTACTGTTAGTTAGTAAGGTTTTTGGAAGATAACAATGCAAAAGCATTATAACACTGGAAACGGGTAAGTCTATTCTTGCTATACTGCATCAAAACCCTTCTAAAGTTTTATTATGGGGTTATAAAATCCACAAAAATATGACAACAGATGGACTGTCTTGCATTAGTTCAATCAATTTGTATTTGAATTTATATGATTGAGCTTTTAAATAAATCTATAAATACATTGCTATTTTTAAATTTGCTAGATATTCTTTTTAGATGCTAATGTTCCTTTAAGTATCTCCCTCTTTTCCCTTTCAAACATCTTTCCATTTTTTTGTTTCTTTTTCGATCTTTCTCTACCTGAGTACTTCTCTAGCTCTAAACATATAATTTTTTTCGATCTACGTGTATCTCGTTATTCTTCTTTTTTCCAGGCTTCTTCCTCGTTTACATTGTCTTCCCTGCTCTCTTCTTGGCGTCCCCTCTCACTTAAATTCCCCATTTTTCTCCCTCTGACTCTCCATCAGATGAGGCAAGGCTAGAGCCAGAACTCATATCACTCCTGGAGCCATCATCGCTGATCTCCATGGCGTAAGATGCCCTCTAGCGATGCATGATCAGTTTGTTCCTGGTCGATCGATGATGAAGTCACCATGCGCAGTGCGGAGAAAAAACAGCCAACCACCATAGAGGTTGACACCTCGTTTAAGGTTTCGTGAGCGAGTAAAAATGAACGTTATATGGAAGCGTCAGTGAAAATTCGAGTTTCATGGAAAACCATAACGATAACTTAGTCAAGAAAAACTGAAGATTAGTTAAATATAGATGCCTTATATGGAATGATCACAAAAATGGTGAGCTTTGAAAAAGAAAGACAACAAGTTTAGGTTTGATGAAAATCGTGTTTTGTCTGATGGTGAGAGGGCGTGAGGGATGGGGACTGAAAAATTAAATGACACAGAGGACAATAGTTATACGGATTGGGGGGGGGGGAGAGAGAGAGAGAGAGAGAGAGAGAGAGAGAGAGAGAGAGAGAGAGAGAGAGAGAGATTGAGAAGGTGGTGTACAGAAGCACCAAACAACAGGGAGAGACAGAGATAAGTGTGATACGTGAAGAGGAAAAGCACAAGCAAAAGGATAGTTGGACCGGAGATGCGATTCACTTGGCAGTAAAAAAATTCATAAACAATTTTTCTCGCCGCTTAAACAGATAGTAAGTGAACTTGATGAGAAGCACACTAATCTTTAACATTCTCTGATGTAAAATGTTTTGCTTCTTTTTTTACGTAGAAATGGTGATATAACCTAATGTCCACGTCATTGAGAAAGAGGCCACTGGTTTTGAGAGTGATCAGTGCGGTTTTAAGTCTAGACCTTGAGCCTGGAAGTCCCATTCGTACTAGCTGCGGTCAGGAATGGTATCGTGAGGATGGGCAAAACCTCTTCACAATCAATCGATTCAGTCACCTTGGGAGATAGAGAGAATGAGGTCACGAGAGGAGGGAGAAGAGTGCGATAAGAGAGAACACAACAGCAGGAGCTAGTATTTCTGAGAGGAGGGGAAATGGGGAGCGGGTCAGGATGCATGAGGCTGTGTTGGATGCATTAGAATTCGAAGTATGAATAGATAGGATGGAGGAGAGGGGAGAAGGAACAAAAATAACAATGATGAGGTTTGGCATGATTTCATGAAAACGAATTATCTATGACCAGAATTTCCAAGTGATGAGACAGGCATATTTACTTTGTTTTTCTTCTCTGTGCAATTTCATTGGGATCAATGAAGATATACATACCGACACAATGTAAGATAGAGTGGACTGTTGAATGAGATATAGTGTTCAATAGCTTACATCTTATACAAGTAGGATTGATAGTATTGGCAAAAAGTATTGTCGATTGTCCAAATGCAAATTACATGCTGGTTCAGGGGACATTGAAGTGGAAAAATCGTATCATCATAGCGATTTTATAAATGGCATTATCTACATCCCATTACCTACATGTAAGAAAAAATAAGCTATGCTATCGAAGGAAGTATTGTCCAATAGCAATTGTTAGGTTCAATCAAATACGTAGGGACAGGAACATAATCATACTCAGAGAGAGAGAGAGAGAGAGAGAGAGAGAGAGAGAGAGAGAGAGAGAGAGAGAGAGAGAGAGAGAGAGAGAGGGAGAGAGAGAGGGGGGTAGGGACTGAATCTTCTTTTTGGAACCTTTTGGTTTCAGCAGAATGATATCACAGTCAACATTACTGATGTGAAGGAGTGAAATTGTAAAAGAGAGCCTTAGAAAAGTATTGTGCACCGCTTCTATTCACAAAATGTAGAGATTATAAAATAAGTAGTTCTATATAATGCAGAACTTAGTTGTGGTTATCTTTCTCTCTCTCTCTCTCCTAACAACGCAAATCCGGAACTGAGGATGCACAGGCCCAGTTCCAGGTCTACCACCCACGCATTGGGGACCGCTGGGTAGGAGATGAGTACAGCCGGGGTTGAAAACCTCCCACTCGCTACAGTTTATACACCCACACACACACACACACATCTAATCTATTCGTAGATACTGCCAGAAAAGCTGTTCAACCTTGTATTTATTTCATTCACGTAGACAGCTAAACTCACTTGGTCATAAAAAGGCCATTTATTCAAAAAGACAGAAGTATAATGCAACATTTAATTTCATTACGCAAGGTTGAATTTTACTTTGAATGAAACATGACTATTACTATGCTGTTGTTTACACACCATACTATGACTTAATGCAATGAGTTAATGTGTGTATATAAACTCATTTCTCTGTGTAAAAGCCGTTTCTGCGTGTAAGACTGTCACTGTCAGTGTCAGAGATCTAAAATACGTTAAAGAATTCAGAACTTTAGTAACAGCTGCAACTGATAATTTAAAAAAAAATTTCTCACAAAATTTTTCTCATTTGCACAAGAGTACTAAAGTAGTGATCTTACACTGTTTTTCGTAATACTGCTTTCCAGCCAAGAAACCTAAATGGTGGAGAAAGGCATTGCTGCCTTGATGTCAACATGTCTGAGTTCTACATGGGTAAAAAAAAAATTAAAGGTTAAGTATCTGATGTCTCCAATCAATTTAAAATGAAAAAAAAAGTAAAATTAAAATGAATGGGTTTGGGAATCACCATGTATAAAGGTAACTGTTGAAAACGGTAATATGGGTTTGGGAATCACCATGTATAAAGGTAACTGTTGAAAACGGTAATATGGGTTTGGGAATCACCATGTATAAAGGTAACTGTTGAAAACGGTAATATGGGTTTGGGAATCACCATGTATAAAGGTAACTGTTGAAAACGGTAATATGGGTTTGGGAATCACCATGTATAAAGGTAACTGTTGAAAACGGTAATATGGGTTTGGGAATCACCATGTATAAAGGTAACTGTTGAAAACGGTAATATGGGTTTGGGAATCACCATGTATAAAGGTAACTGTTGAAAACGGTAATATTCACAGAGGTATGAAGCGAGAGACAACAGAAATGGATCGAAAGTGCAAATAGCAGACAATTCTATGAGTAGTCATTTTAACTGACAACTTTTGAAGTGGGAAAAGTAACATGAAAATATTTCAACATTAAGTGGCATGGATTGATTTCGAAGAAAAAAAGAGAGACAACCTTCTTAGGAGAAAAGCAGATGCTAAAAAAATCATGACTAGTAGTAGTAGTAGTAGTAGTAGTAGTAGTAGTAGTAGTAGTAGTAGTAGTAGTAGTAGTAGTAGTAGTAGTAGTAGTAGTAGTAGTAGTAGTAGTAGTAGTAGTAGTAGTAGTAGTAGTAGTAGTAGTAGTAGTAGCAGTAGTAGTAGTAGTAGTAGTAGTAGTAGTAGTAGTAGTAGTAGTAGTAGTAGTAGTAGTAGTAGTAGTAGTAGTAGTAGTAGTAGTAGTAGTAGTAGTAGTAGTAGTAGTAGAAGAAGAAGAAGAAGAAGAAGAAGAAGAAGAAGAAGAAGAAGAAGAAGGATGAGGAGGAAGGGAAGATGGTGAAAGAGGCGAAAAAGACAAAGGGGGTGAGGGGGCGTTGAGCTAAAAAAAAGTAAAATCGGTTTGTTTCAAAGACGGCCATGACGGTAATCCAATTGATGCTGCTGGTGGGCCTGGTCTGCCTTCATCTAGACTGTAATGAGATCCTCGGTGCAGAAGGCTTTCATGCTTATAGAGCCCAGATAGCCCACGCCAGCCAAGTTCGACTGGTCTGATAATCACCATTCAGAATGCTCCTCTCTGATTAATCCTCTTCATTCAATCCCTTGTCCTCATTAATGTGTCTTTTCAACTCTCTCTTTGTACTAAGATTCTTTTGTTTCTTCTTCCTCTAGATATTTTCTTCTATTTTAATGTTTGTTCTTTGCGAGTGATTATATTGCCCAATTGTGTTTAATATCGTGATTCGTCAGAATAAGTCAAAAAAAAAAAATACAATAACTTGGTCACCAATGATGGCTTGAACTCTTCAGCATACAGAACCGTAATGGCTTCTGAGTTGAAATGAAGACTCTTCCGTCTTCCTGTTTCCAAGCTCAGACATGTCACTATGGTTACGCCTCTCACATCGCCTTCCTAGTTGATTACATTTTGTTGTAGTTAATCATGCTTTTGTGTGTAAGTTAGTGAAAAAGAGAGAAGGAAGGAAATGGAGTAAATTAAAAACTTATCACAGGATATTCAGGTTTTTCTTACTCCTGGAGTTTTCAGATGCTTTCAATTTCTTAGCCTCTAATTAAAACATACACTTAGATTATTATTGTTGTTGTTTGATTATGATGATGATGATGATGATTATTATTATTATTATTATTATTATTATTATTATTATTATTATTATTATTATTATTATTATTATTATTATTATTATTATTATTATTATTATTATTATTATTATTATTATTATTATTATTATTATTATTATTATTATTATTATTATTATTATTATTATTATTATTATTATTATTATCATTATTATTATCACTATTATTATTATTATTATTATTATTATTATTATTATTATTATTATTATTATTATTATTATTATTATTATTGTTATTATTATTATTATTAATGTTGTTGTTTGCAAAAAAGAATCATGCATCCTTTGGTTATGAATTCGTAAGTATCAACGCAGAACATTCGAAAGATTTAAACTTGTTCAACATTGCTGTGATATTTAATATAGTTGTGAAAGGTTCATCTTTTTTTCCGTTCCCGAAATTCTGGTGAACACAATGCAAGTATACCGTTCAAGCTATGTGTTCAGGTAGCGCTGGGTTTCTGCCAATCTGACAAAAAAAAAAAAAAAAACTTGGATCTATCAGTCATTCAAACGGATGTTTTATGTTTTTACCACTGCTCACCGTTGAGAATCCTGTAGGTCTTGTCCCCTAAGAAGTTTCTTAGGCTCTGGTAGACGAGAGGCAAGTCGCTCTGACCTAGATAGAAGAGTGTGTGGTTGGTGCATTGGTCGTGCAGTACGACCGTCTCCACCATGGGGCGAACAAGCGTCGTTTTTGTTTCACTGGACAGCATGGAGCTCAGGGGCAGGTAAGTTTGGAACCTTAAGTGAAGGAAAGAAAGTGCCATGTACTCAATTTGGTCATAAAAATAAAGGTAGAGCATTAAGTTGAGTCAAACATTTAATGTTTTTTTTTTTTTAGATGAAGAGCAGTGGAAAGGTTGGTTACGAACAACATTTTAAAAAATTTTAGTTAGTTACTTAAACCTTAGCTAATAATATGTTGCTTTTGGATTCATACATCGATTATAAATTGACACTTTTGTTGCCTTTGCTTTTAGTATCATGTGGTTTAAACAATGGAATAAAGACATTTTGTCCATGATAAGATTTTTTCCGGCAACCAAATTTGGTTTCTTCGCGACACACACATTTCGAATTTTATCACTTAGGCCTGGCGTCTAAAGAACTCTTAAGCAGGAACAGATCCACATAATGAGAGAACCAAAGAAGAGAGAAACATAAGATAATACAAGTGTCCTCTCATTTCAGTGGAACTAAGAATAGCTAATTTGATAAATTCCGAATCTAGTTGCATATGTAGATCCGTTTAAACGCTCATTATCATAATAGTACGTTCAAATAAATTAGCTGCTACGAATATCCACAAGACAGAGCATCTTTGTGCTCTTTTCCTGACAATTTTTAGCTCTATAATGAACGTTTAGAAAAATCTGTAAATCTATATATACGCAGATGTTACAAGATTAGTACTGTTGTTTTCCAGTATTGGATTTGGAAATAATTATTATTAAGTTATGCATGTAAGAAGAGCATGAGAAGATATTGAAAAATCAACAGATATCTGTTGCCCTTCTTTTACGGTATCTTTATAAGGTGACGTATCAACAAAAATGACCTTTGGTTTACCTCGGGTGTTTTATAAAAAGAACTAAACATCGTCAAGTTTAGTTTTAAATGATAGGTATTTACTGGTAGCTTACAATTAATTTAATTTTTTTTCGAATGGGGTTGGAGGGGAGGGGAGTGGGGTTCTGAGCTAAGACATCCACAGGTAAATCATACAGTACTTCAACTCTAAAAAAAAGCATGTAATAAGAAAGGAAAATAAAAAAATGCCCGATGTAAACGATGAATTTGGTTTATTTATGATAAATTACAGTATTAACATCATGCATATATTTTGGTTCGGGCATTTCATAACTTAGTGCTCTTTCCCGAATGCCCTTACTGTCAACACGATCAAAATGTCACATCTTTGTAACCGTAACAATTCACCGAACGTCTTGCCATTTCAACTGATCTTGTCGCTCACGTGAACCAAGGCGTGAGGACACAAGACCCACAAAGGTCACATACCTTTTTTTAACCAATGGTGGACAGTAGACATTCACTGATCCTATGATGCGCTCCGTGTTGTAGTTGAGGAATGATCTGCAGTCGACCACCTGCCAAATAAAAGTTGGTAATATATTTCTTTTTTAATTTTAAAAAAGGAGCTACCAAGGTAAGATTAGAAATCTATCTTTAAATTCTGTGTCGTTTGAGTTAAAACTAGTACATATCTCTACAAACAGTTGCCTATAAGGAAATGTACAACTCGAAAGTTCAGCTAGAATCTTGTCCTAGATTGCCTAAATACATTTATCATTTTTTTACTCATCTTTAGACTACATTCGCAAACCTTAAACCTGAAACTAAAGTGGCTAAACTATCTTAGTACTTTCCTACAAATCTGCCTGATATATTATCATTTCTTGTATTTAGCTTTGGTTTCACTGTTATCAAAATACCTCGATGTCTCGAGGGAAATTACAAACATCGACATACATAAAATAACGGTCCTTTTTTTATTTCAAATACAGATTTGATTCAGAATCATAATTCCAACAACGAAATCCAAGCCCTCAACGGTATTTCAAACTGAGCGTGACTCAAAAACTATCTCAAAAGACGGCGTTGTGAAGATAGCGCGTTTTCTAATTCCCAATCAGTATTGTTTACACCCTCCTCAAACTGCAATCACAATTTAGTCTTTCACTCAACAAGTAAATGTAAATTTACGCGTTCTTCTAATTCCCAATCAGTATTGTTTACACCCTCCTCAAACTGCAATCACAATTTAGTCTTTCACTCAACAAGTAAATGTAAATTTCCAAGCCTGCAATTTAAAATGTAATAAAGTTTTGGTACATCTTCTTTTTCGTTTTGTTTTGTCTTGTCTTGTTTTGTTTTTGCCTTTTGTTTTTTCAACTATATTCTAATGTTGCAGACATAATAATGGTTTCACAACTATAAGGAGCCAGATAAGTCAGTCGGCAGAGCATTGAGACTAAGAGAAATTTGAGGTTCGAATCTTGGCTTGAGCTATCTGCTGGTGGAGTCGGATCTCATCTAAAGAGCCTCATCATGAAGCTTGACGGAAGCCTGGAAGTCTCTGGGACTATAGAGTGGACAACAATATGGCACCTCGTAGTTGCCTGTGAGGCTGAAAAAAAAACAGCTGCATTCCCTCGATTTTCACACCCGTTGCGAGAATACAGAATCAGTATCAATAAATCAACCAGATAAAAGAACTGTATCAACACAGACATTTGACATTATCCTTTAAGCCACAGGATAAAAATTAATGAAAGATATATAGAATGATTGACTGAAAGTCATCCACCACAAGCTTTGATATCAAAGTTTGTGTTTGTTTATTAACTGTCTATTAAAAAAAAGGTATCAAAGTTTTCTTTTCTTGAAACTAACCACACTGCGGATTAGAGGGACTTTATGCTCTTGATTAATTCAATTGATGTTTTGTTGCATCAGTATTCTAATAAAAAAGGCATGCAGTAGTATAAGTGGCTTTTCTGGTTAATGTGTTCACTTTGCAGGTCAGATAAGGTCTCATATATCCAACCGTTCCATGACGATTGGTCTCCGTCGTTCTGTGTAGCATCATCTGGTTTGTGATCTACGTTTGATCTTGTGATTCCCGTTAGGATCAGGATCAAATCGTCGGTTTCAACAATTTTGGTATTTTTTTTTTTTTATTGTTCTTCAAAATCGAACTACATAATTCTGTCAATAACACTGGTATATGATGCTTGAGATTCGCTGTATATTCCCATCTCTCTCTCTCTCTCTCTCTCTCTCTCTCTCTCTCTCTCTCTCTCTCTCTCTCTCTCTCTCTCTCTCTCTCTCTCTCTCTCTCTCTCTCTCTCTCTCTCTCTCTCTCTCTCTCTCTCTCTCTCTCTCTCTCTCTCTCTCTCTCTGTAAGCTTATAACTCTATTCATAGAAGGCTTAATCTCTCGGTAAGGCTTGTACAGATCTTTAGTCCTGTAGGAATTAACTCTTATAAGTAGAAAATCTATGTATTGAACAGTTACTCATACATATTTCACAGTGTAAATGCTGTTGTTATCACGGCAAAAGGTTGTTTCGACTCTAAACCTTACTGCAATTTGTTCCGGAACGGGATATCTTTGATTTTTTTAAACAAGCTAATCAATTTTAGTAACTACAAGAAATCAACAGGATGTCGTCAAATAGTTTTCCTTGAAAAGGAATCAGATATCGAAGTTTTTTTCTGATTGTGAAATACAAATCAATGCGGAGGTTATAAAACACTTGAATATTGGAAATGATGCGGTAACTTTTATTAGTAAAGCTATAAATCTTGATGTGTTCGTAGATAATAAGTTACCTATGAAGTAAGCCTGTAAGCCACCTGCAAGTTAGTGTAATTTGAATTGCGGAGAATATGTGCTCTGACACAATTACTGAAAGAAACAGCAAAGACCCTTCGATCAGCGTTAATTCCATGTATCACTTCCCTTAAACATGTACATTGGCCACCAGTAAAATTACACATTTAACATGAGACTTGGATTCTCCGTTCTAAATGTCTTGATGGCACCGCGCCTAGATCTTGTTCCCCCGTACTTACCATCACGGTCCCTTCGTTCGAGTAAGCAAAAAAGAAAAAAAAAATTGAATATAAAAAGATCAAGAACTAAATACTATGGTATGGCGAAAGAGCTTTCAATATGCATCTGCGAGGATCTGGAATAGACTACCACAGCAACTGAGAGACACAAATTTAGAAGTTACTTTAAAAAAAAAAAGCAATTACTAAACACGCATTTGTTCCAGCACTTTTTTAAGTTAAATGTAAAGCCATCTACTTAAACCCATTAATGCTGTTGAGATTGTATCTTTTGTAATAATATATTACATTTGTTAATGTCATATTCCTCGTGAATAAGATTTTAGAGTGTATAAGCGCTCTGTGCTAAATTGTTAGGGAGATCGCTCCAGAAATAGTCTCTATTATTATTATTATTATTATTATTATTATTATTATTATTATTATTATTATTATTATTATTATTATTATTATTATTATTATTATTATTATTATTACTATTATTATTACCTTTCTTTCATCATGGGCACCTATTACATCAAATTGGAAGGAGAAGCTGAACTTGTAGTTTAGTTTAGTAAGTTGTACATAGAACTGGAAATTCCTTTCAGATGATAGAGATTTTAATTTTGAAAACACACACACACACGATCGTTACTTTAATATTTCTTTGAAAAGGTATTTAAACATATATTTTATTAGCCAAAAAAGTAAGCAGATCCGTGACACTTTCTCCACAAGGAAAACTTATATTTTCTATATAGTAATTTAGATGTGAGAAAGACTCATACATCATTATTTTGATCATTTCATAAATCACTCACAACGCCAGCGTCTTTGGAAGAGATAAAGTTGAAGGTAATTTTGTATTTTTTGTGTTATCCTCTTTACGGTCTTCTCAAAGTTTGAAGTCAACTAAGTCTCCAGATTTAGTCAGTCTTTTGCATTTCGAAATAATAACGTGAGGTGATTAGATTTATCTGTAATATTTGTCTGTGGCTTAGCTAGAGGATAATTAAACACATGTTTATTTATATATATATATATATATATATATATATATATATATATATATATATATATACTCAGTTATAATAGAAATAGGTCCGATGAATTTTTTTACTTTCAAGTCATTAATAAATGTAGATTATATAAAAAAAAAATAGTTGATATCTTTAAAAGAGCCTAATTTCTATCTTTTAAGTAAAAAGAAAATTTCCTCCATCATTTGTATATGATTTTTTTTTTTAAATAAACTTCTTTTTTTCAGTCATAGTAAGGATGCAGACAACCTAAAACAGCGATCTAAAGAGGTTTTTTTTTAATTGTTATTTGATGAGATTTTTGTTACATGTGTCGAAAGATGCTTTTTTTATACCTCAAACAATATTGATATTTTTTTAAGCTTTATGAAAGATATTACTTAAGATTAAAAACAAATAAAATATGGCGGTAATAATCTCTTCTATACATCTGCTGCAGTTCGTGAGGTAAAATCTATTTTAACTTGAGCAGTAAGGAAATATCCTCGACTTGCCCACATAGCAGGTTTTTCAACAAGTCCTGATAATGAAGGATTTAAGATTAAAACTCAAAATTTGACTCATGCACATTTATCTCTTTACACGGTCGTCTTGCATGACAACAAACTTGACCTTCAATAGTCCTGGCGAAGATATGATTAGAAAAGGACCCTTGTCAGCCTTCGACGGTCAAAATGGTGTCACTATCAGAGTCCCAAAAAGAAGACAAAAGATTTTGCTACTATATGGTTGCTCCTTTGCCGTTTTTTATTGGAGATATCAAGGGGTCTCCTCTACCTCGATGCAGGCTTTCTTTCTGGATCGAAGCGATGGATCCAAATTTCTTCAGTGATTGAAATCGATCCACTTTTGAACTTTCTGACTCAGCATTTTATAGATTTATGAGAGGGACATTAATTATGATACACCGGAATTGTATCTAGAGACAGAGTAGAAAAAGATTTACTTTTCAAGTTCAGAAACTTTATCTCAGAGCAATATTCACCGAGCTGCCCAGCTGTGCCGTGGCGAGCGTGAACGATGAAGTTGAACACACAGATTGATTACACGTGTGGCTGATTACGTTTCATTGATTGGATTTTATCAATTATTTGGATGAGGTCTTCTGTTTGGATTACTTGGTTTTAGTAAAGTGTCATTGATCTTCTACATCTTTTTCTTGGTCAAGGTAAAGACGTATTTAACGACCCTCATATAACACTGGAAAAACTTAATTCTGTACTATCTTAAACAAAGATCCTTTAAAACGCTTACTACGATTGCTATGCAAGAGGACATTGGTTTAGAATAAAGATAGAGCTTTGAAATTTGGCACACAGACTTTTCTTGCTCTACATAGTCATCATGCAAAGTTAAACATTCCTGCCACCTCTCTTTAACTTTCAAAAGTTCGTTAGAGTATAAGGATCCGGGATTGACCCTTAACCAGTCTTGAATCGGTTCTTTGACACCCTGGTTGTCACGGTATGGCGTCCTTTAATTGAGATTAGGGAGGAGAACAGTGAAGGGCTCTGAGGTGGATAAGCTATTTGTGGCAGGAGTTCGTCATATTGTTGTGCTGTCTGAGTTCCTTGTTGTGCCCTGTGCGCAGGGCAACGCCTTTCTCTCAACAATTTGGACTTCTCAATTTTATCAGCAAACCGAGTACTATTGTGTGAACTTTTGTTCATTTTTCCCGGTAAATAGTCATAATCATACCTTCACAATCCAAGAAACAAGACAACATGACCTTTAACATGATGGTGTCATCTTTGTCTTTTTAGTGAAGGAGAACAAAGGATTTCCATTGCACGGAGGACATTTTTTTTTTTTTTTGCTCTAGATCAAAATGATAAATCACTGTCAGTCACCATGTTTGTAAAGAAAATAAATATAACATTGGATTCGATTTGAATAAGAGTTTAGCAAAACTCTACCCTCTGCTTTTTTTGCTCACTGGTCAAAAGGTGAAGTAGTCATCGCACAGAAACCTTAGTCATGTTGAGATGGTCAGGGAGAATCAGTTAATTGAACCTTCTGGGATCCCACTTTCACTTGAAAGCTGTTTGCCAGTTATGCGTAGATCTTGCGGAACCAATTTCTTCATTATGGTAACATAATCTTCAGGCACGATCTTAATCAATCGACGGTATGAATCCACATTTAAATTGTATTACCCAGTATGTCACAGCATTATATCTAGGACGCATGGCATTAATAACTTGGACCATTTTCTGAAAAATATCAGAAAGGGATTTTCCTTTAAAGTGTAAAATCTTGATAACCCAGCTATACTCATCCGGTTCTTTGATGCAGTTTTAGTGAAGAAAAACAAAATTAATGATTACTTGTTGTGTGGTTTGTTTTTTTTTTACTTTGGTTCTTTAAACGCGCCAACAAGTGCCTAATTACCGTAAGATTTTCTTGAAAATTTGCATCTTGAGCTCCAAAGAAACTATGTAAAGGCTGACAAAATTTTAGTACTCTACCACGATTCCGTCTTACTCGGACCAAAGACTTATTGAACCCCCATCGAATAAGGATATTAAACAAAACGTTTGTAGACGTGATCTGAGTATTTATGTTACTTGTATAAATTATATGATAATGAGCATTTCAAAGGATTCATAGATTGGGATTTTTAACAATTAATTATTTATTCTTTTCTGGAACGCGTCCTAACTGTTTTCCTATGAAATCCAAGTGAAAGTCTTGGAACATTTTCTGGGATATATGGCGAAGAAGTGTTCCGAAAAATTAAACGGGGAACTAATTGAAGTAACTGATCGATCTTATAAAGTGACTTGCGGGCTAACAAACAAATTCTTGAAGCCTCGGTGTAAAATACTATTACACATAATTGTTTCATTAATTTTAATTTCTAAAATATGGGTTGCGATATAAACATTTGGTTAATTTTGAAGCGAAAGAAGAATATGTCCATCAATAAAGCCTCAACATTTGTAGAACATTATATTATAATTGGAATGTTTTTCGAAATAAAAGGGGGCCTCTATTTTGGGGAATTTTTTTGTTGTTGTTGCTATTGTTGTTTTCGTTATTGTAGTCGTCTTGTATTTTTGGTTTGTTTTACTTTCTCTTTTATTTGTTTTGTTTTGTTTTCGTTGTATTCTGTGTGTCTGTGGGTTTTTTTTTTACTGATTCGTCTTTATTTCTTTAATTTACTTGTTTCATCCTCTGATTCGCTCTACATCCAAAATATGGATTCGCAAATTATTTATTATCAAGATTTCCAACAGTTCAACGCTCTTTCTACATGAGATGGGAAGTGTCTGAGCTATTAGATTTATCAACTGCTTCCTAAATGAGTATAGTTTTTTTGTAATTACATTGTACAAAGTATCACTATTGATTGTCACTAAGGCGACATGTGATTCATTTAACTTAAGGTGAGACATTAATCAATTCCGATAGAGTAGAAATTATCCTCAGACTCTAGTTCTCTGAAACATTATAACATAATTTACTTACATGTTAGTTTTTACAAATACCTTTTTATTATAAAAAATTGTTTATCTGTGATTTTCCTGTACCTTAGGCTTCGCTTACCTGAACTGTGCTGGGAGAGGTATCCAATAGATGTTGCAAACCTTTCGGTGTGATGAACTGGATCTCGTCACTGGGGCTTGTGAGACTAACTCGTCTCTGATTGGATTCCAGCATCATTGTATTAGCTGTGTAATCTGTCTCTATAACGGATGTTGCTGACAGAGCTGCGTGTGCTTTGGAGTTTTCTGGTAGGTGACAGGTCGTTGTCGCTGTTATCGTTGTTGATGATGTCGCTTCTGTGGAGGCTAGAGCTACTTTTGTTGTTTCTCCATTCGTTGAGCATATTGGCAGTCGTTTCGATATCATAGCTTTCTAATATGACAATCAGTAGATACTAGTTGTATACTTTGAAACATCAGTTCCTGAAAGTTTTGTTACATGGTACAAACGTCCCATTTTCCACAATTTCGCTCTAATAATTGTATGACAAATAATTATTATATCTTATGAAGCTGCACACTTGTGGACTCAATACAAGAGCTGCTTATTGCTGATACTCTGGACTATCGAAACTTATGAACAAGTCACGCTAGAGCTCATTTATTCTAGTTCTTCATGTTTAACATATTTTCACCGTTTCAATGTCTAATAGTGTTTTCTCTAAAATTGATGTCACGCTGGAGGGCAGAGTGTATCGACCTTACATTGTGAAACAAATAGTCGTGTACCCATAAGAGTGGTTATCAGCGGAGGCTTCCCTCTGTTTTATAAATCATATCCCTAAAGAGAGAGACTGTCTTTCTTATAAATCATTTTCTTTAATCGCTGAGTTCATTCCAACTCTAAAGAAGACATTTGCATTATTAACAGCAAAACTTTCATTGTTAAAATAAAACTGTAAACATTAGTGATCGCTTATTTACAAGATGGTGTTTTTCAATCACTACATATTGTAAATCCATGAAGTGACAGTGTCCCTATTCAAAAGATGAAATATATGTACTCAGATAAAAAAAAAAGTGTGCGAATTCGAAACGAGTTGAAGAGAAGTAAAGTCTTGATCATTAAAATATGAGCTGTTTCCAAGTACGTGTCACAACCACGATTTAAGAACATATGGATAATATCCTTGTTTTAAGAATTATGGGTGAAATATATTATATTGTTCCCAAATTGTCATTCCAAAATAAAAAAAACTCTTTGAAGTTCTTTTTTGTCTATACATAATTAGTAATTTCATAATGAGGCAAGGTAATTTAATCCTTTTTTTTTAATTCATACAAAAATTCTAGAAAGCTGCGCGCAAGGACCTATAACCCTACAGTGATTTTGTCGCAAGTAAATTTAACTAATCGTCAGTTACCAACAACCTGCTTTCCCAAAACAAAATGAACGTTTTTTTGTTTGTTTGTTTTTTCTTTTCTTCATTTTAATCATCAGAAGCAGAACCACAAAAACAGATTGTCATTGGTTGCAATGTATAATCCAGTGAAGATGGAAACATTCAAGAGGCTCTTGTCATCGGAAATTTTGCATGAATTTTTTTTTTTTGCGCTTGAATATACTACAAAATTTAAAAAAAAAAATAAATAAATAAAAAACTTAACACCCGTCATTACTGGCAATGCTACATTTCATTTCTTTTGTCTCCGAGAAAAACAACAATAAGCTCACAACGAATGATGCTGGTTATCTTTGTAATTTTTTTTTTCTTAGTTAAAATCAACGGAATAATAAATCAGTATCTCTTAATCTCACAGTCACTTTATGAATGAACTTGGTAGCCATCACCGATTGCCTTCCAGGCTGAGGTTCTCATGAAGATGAG
>JAWDGP010006323.1:1707500-1760000 GCA_033675545.1 Elysia crispata | reverse complement strand
TCAGTTCAGTCAATGTAGAGTCTACATCCACTCAACTTTTTAAAAGTTGGATGGTGACCATGGAGAACAAAACTTTTATTGTAGCTTCAGGCTCGAATGGCCCTTTCAGAGATCGGGCATTTTGTATTAAGTTTTTTTGAAAAAAAAATATGTCGGCAAAACCGATTTCTGAGGGGGCCCCTGGGAAGATTTTAAATGGATTTCAAATGATAATTAGTAATTTGAGAGAGGACATCTGGGAGGCTCCAAAAGTCTAAAATACTCAAAGCTTTCCTACTGCCATTACCAACGGCAACACTACTCTTAACAGAAATACGGAATAATATCACAAATCTTTGGGACGGGCGCCTCATGCAATATTGTCCCATTTTGGTCACGACAAGCGCTTTATCCATGCGCAGTGCACTGATCTGATCCGACACCCACGGTGCGCTCTATGAGCTTTGAAACTTAAATAGCTCTGATAGCGATTCTGTTTGTAAACAGAAGTATTCTATATTGATTGCCAGTGCTTTAACTGAAATGACCAAGAATTGTTTTTATTACGATTATTAGATTTCAAACTTCTAAGGGTGATTGATAGTGGTCAGTTTCTCCTCAAGGAACACTCCTGGACATGATATAGTGCGGCAGGCACTTTCCTCGCTTTCATGAGAGAGAGAGAGAGAGAGAGAGGCTTGATTTCTTTATCACGATTGAAAAACTCTTTTAGGGCCCAGTTCATACAGTTAAATGCTATTGCACTTAACATTTTCATTTTTCAGCGCTACAAAGACGGTCGCACAATGGCGAAATGAGTTGAAAATGTCATATGAGGTTAAATACAGTCTGTGTGTTTGTGAGGGAGATTTGGACTGTTTGGAAGCGTAAAATTAAACGGAAATTAAGATATCATTTTAATGTAATGGTTAAAAAGGGAAAAAAGAATTCTCTTTGTTATAGTTCTTTTTATGTAGTTTGCATTTTTGTTTCATTTTCTCCTTTACAATTTGTTTAAGCTTTTAATAAATTTATGTTAAGATCCTCATTACTATCATATTGAAAATTACAATATTTCTCAGATTTTGATCATTGCTGAAGCTATTTATTTTCTTAAATTATCAATTTAGTACATAAGAATTTGTTTTGCAATCGACAAAAGAGGGAAAAAAAAGGTTTTATCTATATTTGTGTGTGTGTATAAATATATACACATATATAATATATATATATACATACATACATAAATATATATATATATATATATATATATGCGTGTGTGTGTGTTAAAGGTAGAGAGACAGACAAACTCGCAGAAGCAGAGAGACACAGTCAAATACAAATAGATAAAGACAACCAGACAGACTGGCAGAAAAATGGATAGACAAAATGTAAAAGAATTCACAAAGACGTCGATCTAATTCAAATACATGACAATGCAGAAACCAAAGATAAGGAAAGAAAATGACGGACATACAGGGAATTCGATTTTTTTACATTTGCCATTTTCCTATCCTTGTTATGTGTCCTTCCCGAACGCCGGTAAAGGTTACAAAGGCATCTTTCCGTTGCTTCCTGCCTACAAGAGGACGCCCCAGGACTCTACGAGGATGTCAAAGTGTGAAATGTAGAATATGATAGCTGAAGTTAAGGAAGTCAAAACTATGTTGTTTTTTCTTTAAGCCATACCGTTGAAAAGCTTGTATTCAGTATGTGCGGCTGTCATTACACTTTGGATTTGAGAATGAATTTTAGAATGGGTCGAATTGTTAGGAGTCTGTTTTCTAACTCAATTGATCTAGGGAACTGAAGAGATATAATTTGTGTGCAGATTTGATTTAGATTTAGCTTACAATTTAATTTCTATATTCTATCCGTTGACTTTCTGATGCTGATATAAATCAGTTCATAAGGCACTTAACCAAACGCCTGGTATTTAGACTTGACTTTTCCCAAGAATACTTTTCATGGTCGACTGGGCTTGTAAAAACACCCAATCAGTCATTCTCAACAAAGACTGTTGAAAAAAGATGAGATCTTTCATGACATTTCTTTACAAAGGTATAGATTCAATCCTAGATCGAGATATTTGTTGCCTGTTCGGTGCGCAAACTAAGGAAGAGATTAACATTGGAATATAAAGTGTATAAAAATCAAGCTAATACATTTCATGTATTTGAGTTTTTATATTTACATGAAAGAGATCTCCATCATGATTCAGAGTTACGTGAATTATTCAACTCGTTGTATACAAGTGAGAGTGAAATACGGCACTGGTCCAAAGAAATGAGGCTAGAAAGAAATTAATTATTTTCTGGGGGGGGGGAGGGGGGGGAATTTTTGTGTCCGCCAGCTGGGGCGAGGCCAACTTAATAAAGAACACATCAAGAAACCAATGTAAATTTTTTCACAACTAAGCGTATCCCAGTCTCCTCCAAACTTCCTCTATCACCCAATACCTAGTGAGTTTATACCACCGTCCTCGGAAACGGACTAAGGTTTTTTAATTAAATTTATGTAAGATTAATCGAGAAATTGAGTAAACGCAAGGTTGTTAAAAACCATACACATACACACGCAAATATATATATATATGCGTTAAAATGTTTGAATTTCTATGATGAAAATAAATAAAATAAGTAATCGGAGTCTTTATAATACAGAAACAAGACCATAAATAATGGCGTAGAATGGGACAAAAACCTCACTTAGCGGGATAAAAATTGTATTGTATTATACCAATATCTATGATGCAAACAAGAGACTTATTTTGCCTGTAAGGTTTTCCATTGTCAATCCCTGACGAAATCCGTGTTGGTTTGACCTGCTCTGCTCTTGTTTGGTTTTAATTTTTAGACCGTTGACGTCCCCAGTGACTAAAGTTTAACGTAACTGTATACCTCGGTTGACGTCATCAGTGACCAAAGTTTAACGTAACTGTATAAGTCGGTTGACGTCATCAGTGACCAAAGTTTAACGTAACCGTATAACTCAGTTGACGTCCAGAGTAAGCAAAGTTTAACGTAACTGTATAAGTCGGTTGACGCCAACAGTGACCAAAGTGTAACGTAACTGTATAAGTCGGTTGACGTCCAGAGTGACCAAAGTTTAACGTAACTGTATAACTAGGTTGACGTCCAGAGTAAGCAAAGTTTAACGTAACTGTATAACTAGGTGACGTCCCCAGTGACCAAAGTTTAACGTAACCGTATAACTCAGTTGACGTCCCCAGTGACCAAAGTTTAACGTAACTGTATAACTCGGTTGACGTCACCGGTGACCAAAGTTTAATATAACTGTATAACTCGGTTGACGTTCCCAGTGACCAAAGTTTAACGTAACTGTATAACTCGGTTGACGTCCCCAGTGACCAAAGTTTAACATAACTGTATAACTCGGTTGACGTCCAGAGTGACCAAAGGTAAACGTAACTGTATAACTCGGTTGAAGTTACCGGTGAACAAAGTTTAACATAACTGTATATCTTTGGGTAAATTCACTAGAGCTAAGTGTTAAACATAGGTATTTAGGTCGGTTAACGTTACCAAAAGTTGCTGTATAAGTTGGGTAACGTCCTCAAAGACAAATTTTAAGTTTTTGTATAAGATGGATCGTCATCAAAGACAATTTTTAATGTTGTTGTATAATTTGGGTAACGTCATCAAAGACAATTTTTAACGTTGCTGTATAGGTTGGGTAACGTCATCAAAGAGAAATTGTAACGTTGTTGTATGAGGAGGGTCGTCATCAGAGACTAAAATTTAAAGTATCTGTGTAATTTGGGTAACGGTATCAAAGACAATTTTTAATGTTGATGTATAAGTTGGGTAACGTCATCATAGACACTTTTTAACGTTGCTGTATAAGTTGGTTAACGTCATCAAAGACAATTTTTGCGTTGTTGTATAAGGTGGGTCGTCATCAAAGACCAAAGTTTAAAGTATCTGTATAAGTTGGGTAACGTCATCATAGATAATTTTTAACGTTGTTGTTTAAGGTAAGTCGTCAAAAGCCAAAATTTTAAGTATTTGTGTTGTGAAACGTCAACATAGGTCATAGATAGTGTGCTAAATAACATGCATAACGCCGTAAGAGAGACGGATGTTACCCCCCCACCCCCTTTTACTTCAAAATGTTCTCCCAGCGAAGCTGTACGCTAGGTAATTGGTCTGTTTCATCAAACAAAAGTGGAGGACGCGTTGTATTGAATATCAAGTAATGATGCTAGCGCATCCCGACTATGAATCCATTTACTCTGAAAGATTCATAGATGGAGCAAATCGATTCCCTTCTCGACCTATAAGTACAGTTCAAGAGATAGCGTTCAGTTGTATTGGAATTAAAAAGTCTATTCTTGACATTGAGTATACAATCACTTAGAACCACACCCTATATTTCTCCGTGAAAAATACTTTGAATCAACTAATGGGTGCGATATAAATCATAAACATTTCAATAATGTGACACAATAACAAGTACATTCAAAGGTCTTCCAGCTGTTTAGTTGTAGACTATTGAAAACTGGTTCCAGCCAGATTGAATACACTGGAGAAGAGAACTCGCCCACTACCTCCTCTAGAAATATTTTAATGACTGTTTAAAAAGATTCAAAACGGTTCTCACCCGGATGACCAGACTACATGGTTGAAAATCGAAACAGTTTTGTGCTAAATGGAAACATATGCAACAAAGCGTTTTCTTTTGTTTCATATCGCTACTATTATTGCGGGGTCTCTATTACCAACACTTTACCGAGCTTACCGTCTTGTCGCAATGATATGATATCCATCTATCCTAAAAAAATTTCTGCTCTTTTTCATTTACTATCTACTTTTTCTGAAGTCTCTCACTTCCTCTCTTCCCTCTCCTCTCTCTCTCTCTCTCTCTCTCTCTCTCTCTCTCTCTCTCTCTCTCTCTCTCTCTCTCTCTCTCTCTCTCTCTCTCTCTCTTTCTCCCTCTTTCTATCTTTCTATAATCTGTCTATCTATTTCTCTCGCCATTCACCTACCTCTGTTGCTTTTCCTCGCTCTCTTTTCCTCTTTCTGTTATTTCTATTTCTATCTCTGTGTCTGTCTTTTTCCTTTTTTACCAACCATTTTTTCTTTTTCTCTTTCTTCTCTTTTTCCCTATCTCATCTCTAAATCTTATCTTTTAATAACTCTCTCCATCGTAATTGCCTGAAGTAGTTTTTTTTTATTTTATATTGATCAGTTAGTTAATCAATCAAGCAATCTTTCTTCTTTTCTGCCTCTCTGACAATCCATCACCTTCTTTATTTAGGCTATATTTAGACTAGATGTATGTCAGCCTTTATGCCAGCAGTGCTGAGACTCGACAGTAGTAGACGCGTTGGAGATCTCATCTCTTCATATTTCCATTTGTGCAGGTACGGCCATGTACACAGTGCGATTAACAGGTAAGCAAGAGTGTGGCCCCTTGAATGTTATCAAAACATTGTCTTGTGTTACCTTTTGCTAGCACGCCTGGCTAGGAACCTTGGCTTGAGTTTAACGTCCAAAAGAAGCTCTTAGAAGTATGGATTTTCAAAACAGAAATTATATATAAGCAAACGGGGGAAATGAGGACAGATTTGTAGATCTTTATTTACACCAATGGAGAAAGCTCATCGGATCGTGTAAATAATTGTAAAACTGTGAACTCTCATTTTCTACACTTAACGAGCTCCTTTTCTGAAATCTATGGCTTGTTAATGTTTGTTCTTTGTTGTTCTAAGTCTTAATGTACAAGTAATATGTCAGCTCGCATTCTGATGGAATTGTTGATCAAAGTATTGGCTTTCTTATCTTGCCTTGAGCTCATTTTACTGAATATACATTCAGCTTTCCAATTGCGTGAGCAGGAGTTTTGTTACTTCTAATGTGATTATGTAAATTGATGTTTTCTTTAGTTCGTATTGTTCAACATGATCCTTCTGCATGCATTCCTCGTGAAATGCATGTCATCCTTATAAAATCAATGTTCCATAAACTTTTGGTAAAACTGTAAGAGTGATGTGCTTAAACATAACAAAATGGTCAAAAAATATTTCTTTAACTACGAATGGATAAAAAAAGACGACATATTTAAAATTATGGGCCCTAGAAGTATTGGAGAAGGGATCCTTTTGGATCATTAACTTTGCCTGTTTTTGGATTGATGTTCGTAATTATTCGAGTTCATGGTTTCCGATTAAGTTTTGGTAAAATTTTGAGGTGCATATCAAAACATCTGAAATGACTTACCCCCACGCGCTGCGAAGGATATAGAAGAACTTTACATTTAGCAATCTTTATTCTTAATGCCTTTTTTTACTGTAATGTATTGGTTTCTTGTTTTGTTTTGTTTTTGTTTTTTTGTTTTTTTTTCTACAGTTCAAGTTAGAAACTGGTCTGACCATATTTTATCTATTCTGCTCCAAATTTCCACTTATCACAGTTTCTAACTGATCATTGTAAGCTGCGCCTTCTTCATGATGATAATGACTGTTGGTACTCATTGGGTGAAACACAGCAAGTATGTTCTCTGGAGACTGGCCTGCTCATTTTCTAAACTCTATCTCAACGCGTAATGTCTCTATAAACATTATTTGCAATACATAAAAAAAAATATTACAATGTTGGTCGGACAATTTAAAAATCTGCACACCTGTTGCAGGTTTGTGGCATTTATTTAAATCCATGTCATAAAACAGTGGCTGTATAACGTTTATTTGGATCATGTGTAAAAAAAATTCTGGTAAGACGTTAACATCTTTACTAAAATAATTTCTCTGTTTTTGCTTTGCCTCCTTTAAACATCCCGAAGAAAACTCACACGCAGACCCAAAAGACTTTCTGAAACGCTGCGTTCTTTTAGTAATTTTTAATGCAGACAGTTTTGGTTTCAGCATAAAGAGGAATTCAATAGTTGATTCCCTGGTGTCCGTTTTTTGCGTGTCGGGCCAGGGGCCTGGAAATGAAGGGAGGGTTAAAAGGGGAAGGGGTTGGGGGTAGAGTTAAAGTAAGCCAAAGTGTGTTTTTTCAGCAAGCTCTGATGACTATTTTCGGGTGTTTGCCACCAGAAATAAAGCTTTCGACTATTTTGGTAAAACGATTAGGTGGTTGTGATAGGCGCATTGAAAGTCAAGCTTTGAGATTGTGTAATGTGTGAACTGCTTTAGACACTTTGCAAAAGTTCAGAGTATTCTGAACGATGATAACAAGTTAGGTGATTTGCCTTTTGTGTGTGTGTGTGTGTGTGTTTTTTTTTTTTGTTTTTTTTTTGTTTTTTTTTTTTGCTGTATTTTCATAGACTAAAAATCCCTATAGAAGCTTTCCAGTTAATCAAAATACAAAGTGTGAAACAAGCAAGTTTTCTTCTCTACAATTAGAACATGGTTATTTTGATGTTTCAATATTTTTTGTTTCTTCCCTCAAAATTTTTTACAATGGGGAATTTTTCTTCTTTCATAGTAAAAATTCACTCATTTGGCACTCCCTTGGTTAGGCAGTATTTCGATATTTGCATTTTAGTGGATTACACTATTTCAAAATGTCATGGTTTATATCTGCAATCCATTTAAATGATAACAATATAACGATAACAAAAGAGGAAGGGAATGAGGGGGAGGGAGAAAAAAATAGTAAAAGAGGGAAACTTGAATTCTTAAGTTTACCCAATTTGCCACATAATAGAACATAAGAGGCATCCTTTTCAAGCAGAATCATCGGAGCGGTTGAATATTTCAGGGTTTAATTTGTTAATGAATGTGTCAAAACCAGTAGATGGAATGAAATAATATAAGCCATTCACAACTGTTATAAAAGAGGAAGAAACCGAAGTATTAACTGCTTCCAAATGAATCTTTGTGATGGAATGTCTTGTAGATTAATTTAGCTGTTGTCGAATGAGGGAAGGGGGTGGTGGTGAATTGATAAAAAATTACAAAAAAGCAGTTTAAGGTGAGGGCTTCGGTAGACATTGTCTCCTTTTTAATGATAAGAACTTCATGGATTAATGGTTTGAACCGTTTTTTGAAATCCAGGTAACCTTAACTATCAAATCGAAAGCTTTCCTGGTGATCAAGTTACCCAGCGTGATTATGAGTCTGAATCGGTGGAGAATCTTTTTCTTTCCGATTTCGGGACCATGATTGCAAACAGGACCATCAGCCTGTCACTCTCGATGACCCCTCACGTCCTTCCCGGCCTGTACCAAATCATTAGATCTAATGCCCTGGTTCAGCATGAAATATGAAGACCCCAAAAATAAACAGAGAGGGCAGATCCCAGCGCTGGATCCACAGTCTTGGTATAATGTGGTGTCAATCTCGCAAGATTCCGAACTGGAAGCAGAGGTGAAAGAAGAAGAAACCTCTAACATGTGAAGAAAATGTCAGAAAAGAAAGATAATTTTGTAACTTACCCCCCCCCCCTCTCTCTCTCTCTCTCTCTCTCTCTCTCTCTCTCTCTCTCTCTCTCTCTCTCTATCTATCTATCTATCTATCTATCTACCTATCTTCTATCTTTCTCTCTCTCTCTCACACTCTCTCTCTCTGTCTCTCTCTCTCTATCTATCTATCTATCTATCTATCTATCTATCTACCTATCTTCTATCTTTCTCTCTCTCCTCTCTCTCTCTTTATTTACCTATCTATCTGTCTATCTATTTATATATATATATATATATATATAGACATAACTATCTATCCCTTTATTTCTCTGTCTGTCTAATTTCTCTATATCTTTTTCTTTCTTTCCCCCTCCTCTCTCTCTCTCTCTCTCTCTCTCTCTCTCTCTCTCTCTCTCTCTCTCTCTCTCTCTCTCTCTCTCTCTCGCTCTTTAAAACAGATTATGACTGGCATCGATTTGCATATCAAGTACCTTTTATTCAGAGAGAAGTAATTTGAACTGTTCCGAACAATTGTAACCTGGTTATCTGATTATCTCTATCGCAGTTCGGAGTTAATGTCAGATGTGGCAGAGAGTAGGAAGACACCTTAGATTACTTTTACTGGAGAGTAATTATGGTAGTATCTATTAGGTTGAATCGATCACTGGCTGCGTAAAGTGCAATTTGAAATTCGAGCTGTCTACCTCTTGCCAGCCTAGTTGCCTAGAGATTAATTTTTTTTTTTCCGATGAAATTTCGTGTTGATAATTATCTTTTGAAATATCAGCTACACTGTAGAAACATTAACTCTGAAAGAGAATTTATTAAATTCCTTAAAAAAAAAAAAAAAAGAACAGAAAAATCATACCTGATGACTACAACAAGCACTGAAATTAGAACTGATTAACAGAAAATGGTTTTATCAATGTCTCCAAGTGTAAAATCATTAGATGCAGCTGGTGTTGCAGCTGATCATTACAGAAACTTCTCTTAGACATCAACAATCATTTTATGTTTGCTTTTGTGTTATTGTAATGATCAAAGGAAAAAAATCAACAAGCTGATTAAGGAAATGCTCGAAGTAGAGACTTTTTCAAGTTCGTAAGTTTCTTAGAAATGAGACTTCTTGGCCACATTTCAATATAAACTTCCAGTGCTGCGAATTATCGTATTCATTTTATCCTCCCGACCTGGTGAAAATAGACATACATGATGCAAGAAAGGGCAAACCTAATAGTAGCACTTTCAGTATTTGTGTTTCACAATCAAGTCTATAAATGACTAAGATGATATAGATATTTGATTCTTTTTCATAACTCCTTTCTAATCTCCCTCTCCTCTCAAGATTAAGATCATCCACCTCCTCCTACTTACAGTCGCCTTTCAGCAAAACTCGCTCCACTCTTCCCATTCCATTACTCTTGCATCTGATTTGTTTATCTTATTTTGTACAGAGACTCGCAATGTTTTCTTCTCTGCGATTTTACTTATTGCCCATTTGTAATCAAGTGCGTGTAGTTCTAGCTCTATACCCTATCCATCTCTCTCTCTCTAGTTCTCTGTCTCTCTCTGTCTGTCTGTCTGTCTGTCTGAGTCTCTCTCTCTCTCTCTCTCTCTCTCTCTCTCTCTCTCTCTCTCTCTCTAGCTCTCTCTATCTATTTCTCTCTTTCAACTCTCTCTCTGCTTTGCTTTTTAAAATACTCTCTCTCTCTCTCTCTCTCTCTCTATCTATCTATCTATCTATCTATCAATCTATCTATCTATCTATCTATCTATCTGCTTTGCTCTTTAAAATACTCTCTCTCTGCTTTGCTCTTTAAAATACTCTCTCTCTCTCTCTCTCTCTCTCTCTCTCTCTCTCTCTCTCTCTCTCTCTCTCTCTCTCTCTCTCTCTCTCTCTCTCTCTCTCTGTGCTTTGCTCTTTAAAAAACTCCCTCTCTCTCTCTCTCTCTCTCTCTCTCTCTTTGTCTCTCTCTCTCTCTCTCTCTCTCTCTCTCTCTCTCTCTCTCTCTCTCTCTCTCTCTCTCTCTCTCTCTCTCTCTCTCTCTCTCTCTCTCTCTCTTTTTAACATACTCCTGCCCTTTCCAAGAATCTTTCCCTATCTACCCCCTCCACTTCCCGTTCCCCGGTGTACACAAAAAGCTCAACCCCTGTGATATCTCTCTTCTATCTTCAACCTTTCTGGACAAAAAAAAAACAAAAACCCACTATCCCCATCCACTGTCTGTATTTCTACTGTAGTTTAAAGAAAATAGTTCTGCCCCCCCCCCCCCCTTTCCCCCCTCCCCCCCCCCCCCACCTCGACTAGTTTCTTTTAGAAAAGTCAATAATGTTTCCAAATCACCTCATTCTCTAAGATTCTGTACCTCTAGTCTTATTTGTATTTAAAAAAAAGGACCCCGATGATCTTCAACCTTTTATTGAACTGAAGTTTTAACGTTTCATTACAATCCATTTTTTTCGATTGATATATTGGCGATATTGCAAGAGGTCATTGGCTCAGAATAGCAGAGCTTCAACTTTTTTTAAGAACGAGTGGACTTATACATTGTTTTTTCACATCTTGTGAGTTGCCACAAGTCTAACTAATGTGTGCATGAGATAATAATGATGATGATACTGAACACTCTCATGAGAAAGTTTAATCCAAATGTCAAGAGGTGTGGTAATATGTATAACGTGTGCATACATAATCATATAAATAATGACGATGAGGTGCAGGACCAAAGCAGGTCGATATTTACGAGGAATTAAAACATGTATAAAGGTAAATGTTCGGATCGGATGTTTTATCTGCGCATGAAGAAGGCTAACTATTTGTTTAATTCTTCTGACCTTTTAAGTTGCAGCTTCCACTGCACATCTTCGTCGCGAAAAGAAGGTATGATGTTAATGTGCAGGGTGAATTTATTCTCTGCTTTGCATCATTATCAAATCTGAAAAACATAAAGCTGTGCGGAGAAGATGGCAAATCAATTTTCTCTTCTCCTGCATTACAAAATATTGAAACACATGGAGCTGTATGTAGAAGGTGGCAAATCAATTTTCTCTTTACAAATTACCAAACATTGTAAAGCATAAGTTAGAGAGACAAGATGGTAAATCGTTTCTTTTCTTTGCACTAATACCAAAATATTAAAACGCTTAAAGCTGTATACAGATGTTAGTTGAATTATTTTTCTCGTGATTTCACATATAGAGCTACTCTGTACAGGGTTATTGCATTGTTTCGTGTAATAATTTAATAGCGCATCTTTCATACAGCTCCTTTTAAGTCTTAAAAGCAATTAAAGGTGGGGGTTTTTTATTTGCATGTTAAGGAATCATTATAGAGCTGTTTACACTTTTTAGTTTAATCTTTGCATTTTGCACTCACTCATCAAAGTTTGTTAAACAAAATTATCGCTAAATCTTTTCAATATGGGTGACGATTTTTTTTATTATTCTTATTGGTCTAATTTAGTTGTTTTCTACAAGCCTTTAATATTTTCTACAAAAGGCCATCGATGTTTTCAATTTGATGTCTTTGACCAAGACAGGGGCTTTTAAATGGAATTACTCATGAAAGATCTGAACATTAATCTAAACAAGTTGTCAGTGTAAGGATCGACATGGTTGGGGCTCACACAGTGATTAGAAAGTATAGAAGCTGTCAACATTAAATACGGTCTTTGTTATAAAATAGCTGGACTTACTACAACGTTTTAGTTTAAGAAAATAAAGAGTTATAAATTTACTTTCCGGGGTTACCCCCACATCTTCAGCCATACTAACACTTAAAATCAAAATAATGAACACTGTCAATGAGGAAAGAGTACTTTTTTACCCAGTGATATCAATTCGGAATGATATCTGTCACAACTTCTGTCATCTTCATAAAGAAGACTTTCACGCTATAGTAAAAGTAAACTCCAAGTGAAAACAAAGCAAACATGATCTCAATAGTCCGAAATTTCTAGATACTTCGCTCAAAGAAGATATCATTGGATTAATCTTTCGAAAAAGAATAAAGAAGCAGTAGGAGCGGCGGCTTGGCGAACTCGTGAGTGGATGAGCTGAAGCATTCAAAAAGCTTATTATTGATTATTATTATTATTGATCTTTTGATCCTTTTCATCCAGAATTTTTAGCTCGCCGAAAACAAACCCTAGCCTTGCGGCGTTCAAAAGATAAGAGCTTGGAAAAGTTTTTTCTACCAGAGTAAGAAAATTGTTTATCTATCTAAATTGTACAGGGAGGGAAAAAAGCACTAACACAGTTTGAAGTCAACGCTGAAATACAGCTGAAATAGCACGCCATCATGCCGTGGTGGTTGTATAGAGGGGGGTAATGGTTGGGAATACATTCTATTGATCGACGTGGTGGCTGGTAGCCTACGGCATAACATTCTTTGTAATCGTCAGAAGGTTTGTCGACACATGATTGATTAGATGTATATTTGATATCCATGTTGTCTATGTAATGACGCACTCGCAAGACACATAAAATTTGTAATCAAGAAAACATTGTTATTTGAGTCATATTAGTTATAACTAAGGATAATTGCGGCGGGAATGTTCCCATCCAATAGCTCTCTACATGTACTGAATAATCAAAGAATTTGAAACATATTTTACGGCTTCTGGAATATTATTGAGAAGTATTTGCCTCGACAACATAAAAGCCCATAAAGATTCAGGGAAGTGTACACACTTAATAAAAATAAGTTGAAACAAAAAAAAAGCTGTTTTTCATTGTATGCTGTTTTGAACCACAAAAAAGATTAAATGACGTTCGCTTGATGTTCATAGATTGGTTGCCAGATAGCTTGAGTTCGAATCCTGGCTTGGGCTATCCGGTGTTGGAAAAAGATATCTCATTTAACCAACTCTATAGAAGTCTGTAGTCTCTGTGACTGAAGAGATCACGACTTTGCACTTGGTTGGTGCTTCTGTGGCTGCATTCTCAATGCAATACGCAGCAAATATGGACTTATAAGGCAAATCACAAGACAGACATAAACATACACAAACAAATATTCATGGATTATACTGGTTGCCTTTGACGCGATCCTTATCTACCCGTTCAAGTTAGCGAGTGACATAGAGAGGCAAGCTAAATACGTGCTCTGTGAAACTCCTTTATATGAGCTTACGGGCGATTTGTTAAAATAAATAAATGAAGAAGATTAACGCCTTTACATAGCGCTATTCCTTCACAAAGGTTCCCGATAGAAACCAAGATGTAATTTTAATTCTGAACTTACAAAAATTCACTTATTACATACAGTGAATAACAATATCTATCAATAACTATAGCTAAATACTTATTTAATACCTAGGTGAGCTGAGAAAATGTGTCAAGAACCTTTCTTAGGAATTCACCATCTCACCTGGACGAGCCAAAATTCGAACCATGGATCTCCTCATTCGATAGCTAAGTGTCTACTATTTGAGTGTGAAGTTACACATCAGCCAAGCTCTCTCTCTCTCTCTCTCTCTCTCTCTCTCTCTCTCTCTCTCTCTCTCTCTCTCTCTCTCTCTCTCTCTCTCTCTCTCTCTCTCTCTCTCTCTCTCTCTCTTTATCTATCTATCTATCTATCTATCTATCTATCCATCTATCTCTCTCTCTCTCTCTCTCTCTCTCTCTCTATATATATATATATATATATATATATATATATATATCTTCTTCTATCTTTCTCTAATAGCATTAGAAGTGTTAGAAGTAGTGGCAGCAGCAGTAATAGTGGTAGTCCTAATACTTGTTGTTTTGTTACTCTAGTATTAGTAGTAGTAGTAGTAGTAGTAGTAGTAGTAGTAGTAGTAGTAGTAGTAGTAGTAGTAGTAGTAGTAGTAGTAGTAGTAGTAGTAGTAGTAGTAGTAGTAGTAGTAGTAGTAGTAGTAGTAGTAGTAGTAGTAGTACAGTCAATTAAATTGAATGTCACAGTTGGTATGTTCTTGTTGCTGTGTCTGATGAAGGCGTAAAGCCGAACGCTCACGTGTTTTGTTTTGTTTTGTACCTTTTGGAGCTGCACTCTACCTTTTTTTTACGGTGCTTCACAACTAGTAGTAGTAGTAGTAGTAGTAGTAGTAGTAGTAGTAGTAGTAGTAGTAGTAGTAGTAGTAGTAGTAGTAGTAGTAGTAGTAGTAGTAGTAGGAGTAGGAGCAGCAGCAGCAGCAGCAGCAGCAGCAGCAGTAGTAGTAGTAGTAGTAGTAGTAGTAGTAGTAGTAGTAGTAGTAGTAGTAGTAGTAGTAGTAGTAGTAGTAGTAGTAGTAGTAGTAGTACAGTCAATTAAATTGAATGTCGCAGTTGGTATGTTCTTGTTACTGTGTCTGATGAAGACGTAAAGCCGAACGCTCACGTGTTTTGTTTTGTTTTGTACCTTTTGGAGCTGCACTCTACCTTTTTTTACGGTGCTTCACAACTAGTAGTAGTAGTAGTAGTAGTAGTAGTAGTAGTAGTAGTAGTAGCAGCAGCAGCAGCAGCAGCAGCAGCAGCAGCAGCAGCAGTGGAAGCGTATAATACTAAAGAAATAGCTCTTCGTAAACGCCAAGTACATAAAACATTTGAATTTTATTTCAATTGTATTCTGTATATGTGTTCTGTGTACTTGCTTTATCCAACATACACCATCTTAAGTCTGTGTGATGGCATTATATATATATATATATATATATATATATATATATATATATATATATATATATACATACATATTAGCTTGCTTGTAATAAGTTATTTATCTTTTAATAACAAAATTCTTGCGTTATTGAAAATCTTTGGATGTTTAGCAGAAATTAAATTTGATCTTTGAAAAATAATAGTTCCCCAAGGAAAATTCGATATTGTTTTAATACACAAAACGGAGTGCTTAGGGAGCACGGCTTTAATAAAAGTTTATAGTGTTGCTGATTCATTCCATTAAACGCAAAGTAAATTAAATTTTTTCATAGCAGGTAAGTAAAGATGTAGAGAGAATCAGCTTGTGTCTCGCAGTTTTCTTGCTTTAAA
This sequence comes from Elysia crispata, assembly GCA_033675545.1. Lineage (NCBI taxonomy): Eukaryota > Metazoa > Mollusca > Gastropoda > Plakobranchidae > Elysia > Elysia crispata. The sequence goes on along the minus strand of JAWDGP010006323.1, from coordinate 1,744,658 downwards.
AATTCTTGAGGAATAAAGTAAGATAAAATAGCCGATTAAGTAGGTATTTTAATGTCTTCTATTTGTCATTTTCCTTTTTTTTTTCATTTTCAAAAAACTTCAACATTTTGCTACAATGTTTTCTGTTTTATAAGTTTTACTCAAGAATCAGGATAAGATCACGCTCAAACCTTGAGTAGACAAGATTTTATGAGAAAAGCGGAAGAAATGACCATACGTGTGTGGTAGAGTCCACCAAGTGAAAATCAATAATGTTGTCAACCAACACGGAATAGCCATAATGGAAATGGCCTGCAGGCTCAGGCTCTGGGCTTAGTAGGTTCTATGGCAACTCTTCTTCTTCTTTTCTTTCTTTGTTTCAGATTTTTATTGCAATTGTGAATGTCTTCGAAAAAAAATTTCACGCTATTCTCCCTCTCTTCCTCTATTTGTTTTTTTTGTTTTTTTCTGTCTCTCTCCCTCTCGCTCTATGTTTCTTTCTTGTCTCTTCCTCTTTTCCGTTTCTTAAAATGTTTTCTCTCTCTCTCTCTCTCTCTCTCTCTCTCTCTCTCTCTCTCTCTCTCTCTCTCTCTCTCTCTCTCTCTCTCTCTCTCTCTCTCTGTACATATGTAGAAGAGACGGATTAGCGCATAATTTATATATAAATGAGTATGTGTTTTTATTTTTCTTTCTTTTCCCAAACTTTTTTTTCTTTTTTCCCTCTACGTAGTTTTTTAAAGAATTATCCTGAGCTCTGCTTAAAGATTTTTTCTACCACAAAAAGCAAATGGCGTTTGCGTTGAGTTTTTAAGCTTTCACGCCACTGGTTCCGAGATTTAAAAAAAAAACTGATAATTGCTTAGATGGAAAGTGCATTCCACAAGAGTAATGGTTCTGCGTGCTCTTAATGCTTCTGATTGTCGCAAGAAGCTCAGGACCTTCGTGAAGCAGCATTATCTAGCTGTCATCTGTTTTAAAAAAGATACTGGTGCTCGATTGTTTACAAAATGTGTTCAAGCTAGGATTCAAAATAATTATAATTAAACAGTTATAATTGCAATATTGATGACGGCGATCATGAGGATGAAAATGATGGCGACAACGATGATGGTACGTAGAAGTTGAAGAAGAAAAAGAATTTTTTTTTTTTTGCGAAACTCCTTGATAATGTTGTCGACATCATATCTGTCATAGCAAAAAAGTACTTTAATATGATATGAACCAACGTAAAACCGGTCTCCATAAACCTTTCATTTTTATTGATGCACTAAGTGTGGCCTATATTAGAGCTGACCATAATATTTAGCTTTTCAGCTCAGATAACAAAGGAATTAAAAATCATGATTAAATATTAATGCATGTCAAAACTGATGTCACTGAACGCCGCCGCACAATATCCAGGGAAGCATTTGGGGGAGGGGAAACCTCTGTATGGATATTTTAAGTCAAAGTGACATCTTGACATTGTAATCTGAAAACAATGTGACCAGAAGACATTTTTATCTTCTTTTTATTGTTTCGTTGTCAGAACTTGAGAATAAGAATGTTTTTCTCATCAGGTTTACCGATCTCAATTAACCTGTGTTTATGTTAGGCGTTTGGACTATAAATTAACGGTGTGCTTGTTCGTGCCTTAAACCGCTTGCTATTTGCTAAACTCAGGAGTTTTGTTGAAGGAGAACCATTTCTTTAGGCCGATAATGCAACCAGAGCTTGGACAAAAATAAACGATTTTATTGTCTGCTACAGATGTAAACAAGCAAGGCAGGATGAATGACCGCTGCCAAAGGCTTGCTCAATAGCTGGCTATGGCCATCAAGCTAGTTCTTTGAACTAAGGACTTTTTTTTTACAGTATGTTAGGCCCAGACGTTAAAAGTTTTTACTAATAATGTTAAAAATTTTGCAAGAATAAAAGATTCTATCTTATCACCTGAGAGTCTCGATGTATTCAGGGCTCAGGAAGTGGAGCATGATTCTGAACAACTAGACTATTGGCGAGCAAGTATAATTATATGGAGATGTAACCGGATAATTACAGAAAATACAGGCCAAGATAGATGCCGGTTGCCCTTGGATGACTGCTTTTGAATAGATATTTTCTTGTGAAAAAGGTCAGTATGAACACATGCACATGGATTTTTTTTTTTTTATGATTTGTAGAGACATATAAATAATAATTGTCGCCGACTTGATAGAAGAACGTGAGTTATAGCGACAAAAAAAAAATTAACAATGTAATTTCTTGTAATTTCTATTAATCGCCAAGTATAAAAGCCACGTGGCAAATTATAGGGCAAGAGATATAAAGTTTTCATCTTAATTTTTTTCTCAATTTTTTTCAGAATAGTTAAAATTACCATGTTGAATTTAGCAGAAAAAAAAATTAGAAGATATCTCCATTCCTGAATTTTCATAATTTTACAACTACGAGATACCTTTTTTTTTTATTTGCGATTTTACGAAAAGAAAATTTCTTCCTCTATCAGTGAATGATTTCAGAGACTTAAGATCTTTCATTCTTCAAACTTATATAGAAATAGATACGAATGTTGTCCAATGGGCCTCGGAGTAACAGAAGAATTTTTTTTAGATTATTTTTTCTGTTTAATACAAGGATTTTTGTTCGTTTTTATCTGCTGACCTGAAAAAAATATGATGTGCATTGCAAAAATAGAATATAAAACTTTAAAAAGCCAAGGAAAGTTTTTTTTAAACCTTTAAATTCAAAGAAAGTTCTGTAACGTTCATTGAAATGAGATTTTTTTTTCTTTTGAATTTCCTCCACTTTATGTCGGACATGTGAAGGGTAACATTGATTATATATTGATTATATTGATTAATTATAATGATTGTCTATCGATCGGTAAACATTAGAAAAGATTTTTTTAACTTTCCTTCATGTTGCTTGCTCAATTTTATGGATAAAATATACTTTTTTATTTTTACACTTTTTAGAAACTCTTGTGATTTGAATGCTCCAATTAAAAAGAAAATCTAAAGATGGTGCGAAGGGAGTGAGGATTAAAAACAATAGAAAAGAAAGGAAATAGAATGGATGGAATGAGGAGTTTATGGGAACAAATAACGTGAAGAAAAGGATTAGCGCATAGAATAATCAGAAAGTTTAGAGCAAAGTTGAAGATAATTTTAGAAGTTTAGCGGTGTGGAAAATAATATTTGAATTATATCTAGAGGTTTAGCGGTGTGGAAAATAATATTTGAATTATATCTAGAGGTTTAGCGGTGTGGAAAATAATATTTGAATTATATCTAGAGGTTTAGCGGTGTGGAAAATCATATTTGAATTATATCTGGAGTTTAGCGGTGTGGAAAATAATATTTGAATTTTATCTAGAGTGCTTGAAGGTGGAATGGGACTTTAGAAGAGAGCATTGTGTAAACTACGATAACAGAATAAATCTTTTTTTCGCCTGATTACACTTATCTGTTCAGTATTTGTAGCTCTCCATCCCCCTCAATCATCGAAGATGTTTCTTTTTTATCCTAGAAATACAGCTCTCCTCATAATTATTTGCTCATTTTCCCGCACGCTCAAAAAATGAAAATGGGAAAAAAGGTTGCAAGTATAATCCATAGGATGGAATAGGTCGAAAACAATTATGTATATTTAGCGACGCAGGTGAGGTCATCATCTTTTTCTTTCTTTGTTTTGCTTTTGTTCCTGTTTACACATCAATACAAATATTTAGTAGGAATCCGTTACCCGCGTATCATGTCTATAGTCGAATTGGTACCGCAAACAAGACAATATTTCTGGTACACATGAAATTCTGTTTGTTTAAGTTTTTTTTGTTGTTTTTTATTTCAATCGCGATATATTGTATGGCAGTTCAGATTTCGATTCTCGTTAGAGAACTATTAGTTAGGATCGACGGGAAAAGAACGAGAGGGAAAAAAAATCTATTCAAGCATGAATGAGGAGAAAGCCCGCGAAAAGGGATGAGAAACTGGTAGAGAGTCAGTCTTTCTTAACCTTGTATCACTTCTTTCTCACTCTGACTTCCTCTCTCTCCCTATCTCTCTTCCTCTCTCTATGCGAACCTCCCTTTTTTTTCTAATTATCTTTCTCGTCTATGCCTCAATATACCTCCTTAAAAGTGTTGTTTCAGAATAATGACTGTGTGCTGGAACTGAATGCCTCGTGTATTAGCGACCGATCTATAAACAGTTGACTGGACTAGTTACACAACACAGCACAGTTATCTCCTGCTGTTGTTTGGTTTTTAATCATTATTTATTGATTTGTTTCGCAATATATAAAGTACTGATTTTAAATGACTAAATGACCATGGTGGTGATGGTGGTGATGGTGGTGGTGGTGGTGATGGTGGTGGTGGTGGTGGTGGTGGTGATGATGATGGTGATGGTGGTGGTGGTGGTGGTGATGATGGTGATGGTGGTGGTGGTGGTGGTGGTGGTGGTTATTAAAAGAAAATAAAGATGGTCAAAAGAATCAAAAGCTCTCATTCACATTGTGACAATATCAACGTTGTTGCAGTTTGACACCATTTTAGTTGTTATTTTTTTTCTTTTTATTGGCATTTTTGTTTTTGATCTCATATGAAAAAAAAACCACCATATTTATTATTATTCGTTATAAGTAAGTTAGAAAACCCATGAAATTTTGACTTGCTTCGCACTTTTGAACATCAGTCTGACCTTTGCTTTCTACTGTGCTAGCAAACGATAAGGTCTTGAGAGATTCTAAATTCCCGCTTCTCACAGACATTCTAATCGTTATGTAGTTTGGAAGAGAGCAGGGCTTACGTGTTATCATCTGCCCGGTCGTTGCGCTGTTTGCACTGACCCAACAAAGTTATCCGTGATGAGTTTTGACAGCTTCCAGCACTGATAAGGAGGTAGAGATGAGGTAAAAAAAATAACTTGGGTTGTCCAACTAACATTAGATCGGGTGGACCAGTTTTCATGCGAATAGTTGGAGAATTTCTTCGCATTGCTCTCGGTTGTCCTAACAGTTTTGCCCTGTACTAGATCACGATCTTGGTAACACTTAAGGGCCTTTACATTCAGGATACGAGGACTACACATGAGTTTCAGACGCACTCGTGCTCCGTTGCTAGGTGTATAAGAGAAACAAAAACTTTCAACGTTGAGCTGAAGACTGGTCTGGTTACACTAGTCGGCTGTAAATGGATGGTATAAAGGTTGTAGGCTGCGTTTGGGAGAAAAAAGTCTTAGAGTGGAGAAAAGTTAAGACAGGGCAAAAATTGGCTCATAATATTCATACCAGGAGTTTATTATATATTGATGTGACTATAGATCCTCATTCGCTTAATATTGAAACAAAATACCTTAAAAGGTGTCATTTTGTGCATAATTTAGCTACTTTGTCTCTGATATTGAATTTATCTACAATGCTATGGACCTGTTATATACAAAAAAAATAACGGTTGCAGTAAAAGCTTAGAAGTGTGGCATGTATATATATTAATTCAATGATGTTTCCGTTTGATGGCGTATTTGTTGTAAATCGCTGTTTGGTAAAAACAAAATAGAAAAGATTATCAAAACGGTGAGATATCTTATAAAAAAAAAAATCTCACCAGCTTTACTATTGTTAACTCATGTAAATATAAGGCAAACCATGACAGCAGAGTAAATTGTGCCTGAATACAATTTGGCAGACTTGTTTCATTTTTGTTTCATTTCGGTCTGTCGCAATTTCAAGGCAGTTCAAAAGATTTCGGTGAAATTAGCTTCATCAAAATTTATGATGTTAACCTTCAAGCATATCGATATCTCCCTAGAGGCAGAGCAAGTTGCCTTATCGATAGCTGCTATCTCGATCTTCTCATTTAAATTGTAAATGATGCTTCATCGACTTCACCCAGATCTAGATCTCGGCACAATAACGGAGCGCATCTAACTTTGATAATTAGCTTTTGAGTTATCATTAACGCATAACTTTAAGGAGAGAATATCGTGATTGGTTGGAAAAGAAGATTGTTTACCAAAACTGAAAAAGATGTTAAGAAATTGAAGTTAATTATCTTTTTAAAAGTTGAGATAAATGGTGTATACATATAGATTTAAAAAAAAAGTAGAAGAAAAAATAGAGAGATGGAGGCAAAAAAATAAGGGAAGGGTTGGTTATTGGAAACAAATGCCTGATGGGGTGAGTAATGTTTGAGGAATCAGAGGAAATCCCTTTAATAGAAAGACACATGTAGGTTAAGGTCCAGGCGATACGAGAAAGAACCGAGGAGAGAAAAACATAACAAAAGAAAAAATAAAAGGCGGTTGAGAATGTGTGTTAGGCTGATAAAGAGAAAGCCAGGCAGGTAGGAAGACAGAAATAGAGACAGGCTGAACCGCAATGAGACAGGTTCTGGGAGTTGTGTTAAAGAATCCATCTTTTTCTTAGTCATCAAAACTTCGTTACATTTACCGCTTTAAAGCAAGTCGTCTCGCTACACGCGTGGTTGTGGCTGTTGCCTGACCGAAGCAGATCACCCTCAAGTGTACAAAGCGCTGGAGGAAATGAGATTTCAGCCGATGGTGTTTGACTTTCCAGATAGAAGGATTCACCAGCTTTTATGGCGCTGGCGAGATGGAGATAAAGTGTGACGAACTGCTTTTGTTCATACCAATGAATCCAAGGATAAAGCCTGAAAAACAAGTATAAAGAGTTTGTAGATAAATCAGAGGACCAAGAATAAGACTATAACAAAGGGGAGTTCAAGATGGTTCTCGTATGAAATGGGTTGATTTAACGCAATAGTCAGGAAACTAACCTGGAAATACATTAGTAGGCATAATATATTAGTTTACTCTTTTTGTATCGACTTAGACATGTTGGCCACATATTTTTCTGACGTTATAAATGTGAATTTATTAAACTGATAAAATAATTGTCTAACTGCACTTTATCCTTCTTATTATCTACCTTAAAACCTTACCATGTAACTTGCAAGCAAAGCGGCGGATATATCAATCAATAATCTAGCATCTTTTCATCCATCCGCTCCGCTCTTCTATCTCTCTCGCCTTTTCTCTTTCTCTCTTTCTCTCTCTCTCTCTCTCTCTCTCTCTCTCTCTCTCTCTCTCTCTCTCTCTCTCTCTCTCTCTCTCTCTCTCTCTCTCTCTCTCTCTCTCTCTCTCTCTCTCTCTAGATCTATGTTCCTCTATGTGTTTCTATGTCCCCTGCCTCTTTCTACTTCTAGATCACTCTTTCTATTTTTGTGTTTCTTCAAGCAAGTTAATGTGCAACCAGATGCCATAGAAATAAGATATATTAGCACAGCAAGTGCAAATGCAAGCAGATGCAAAGGAACAAGGAAAGTTAGCAAAGCAAGTATATGCGCAAGCAGATACCAGAGAAATAAGAAAACTAGTACAAATACAAGAGATGCCAGAAACAAGGAAAGTAGCGCGTGCGAGCAGATTCCTGAGATGTGAGGGTGGTCAACTGACCGGATAATTTGCAATCAGGTGTCAGGTCTATAATTATCATCTAGGTGAAACCCTAATTATGTCTACGCCTAGATGTCACAGAAAGAAAGGAAGTATGTTACATCAGTATGCTTATGTGTCCTAGTCAGCTATCAAATACATAGCGAAACATGGGAATGCCGAAGGTATCGAATTTGAAAATAAGAACTGCATTTTAATATAGCAGATTTAAATGATAACAATTTTAGAAATTAGAAAAATTTGACCCATGCTCTCAGTTGCTTTTTGTTGGATTTCTTTTTCACCTTTTAAGAGAACATCGCATCAATGAACTGGTTCTGCAAAGCAAAGTTAATTAACTGTGACTCAGCACATCCAATTATAGCCCCTAAGATAATGGGTTATTTCAGCTCACGGTGCAGCATTAGCGGAAAAAATCGCTTTTAGACATTGTTAAATTTTGTTAAATTTATTCTTTCGTATAACGTATATTACTTGATGTGACATATCTTTTTTTTTCTATTTCTTGAAAGTTTCTCAACCTTTAATCTATAAATGTATACAAGCGGATTTGGGAGGCTTTGACCAAGAACTCCTCCGTTATTACCCAACCCATACCTTTGAACCTTTACGGTGTCTACAGCATTCATATGACTAGGTTCTAAATCATAAAAAAAATCAACGCAAACTGCTTTCCTCGATTTCTCCAAAATGCTTTGTTTCCTCAATATAAACTAACTTACGATCACCAATTTCACGCGCCATTTTGTCATTCTACGGAAGTCTTTCTCAATCGACTGGAGGTGTAGATCTAGGTATAAATAAACTGCGTGGCTAGGCTGAGAATTCCCACAAGGCAATGCACTTTTATGAACTTACCGCGAAAATCCACAGCTTTCTGATAAGCGTTTAAAAGGATCTAAAAAGCGCTTTGGGAAAGAATTGAGTCGATTTCCTTTATGCCAAAAAGAATCAATTTCTGTATCTAAATTCTGTGTTTAGAGTTAGAAATATAGAGAGATATATAGATTCTAGGTAAAGATGGAGAGGTGGAGGCATATATCTGGATCATGTAGAGATATCAAGACCAATGAGAAGCCTCTTTAAATACCCACAAGCACCCCAGCCTCGGGAAATTGACACCAGGTTCCCAATTGTAGAACATGATTCTCAGCTTGTAAATGTGTATTTTATTACTTTACTAAAATCTTTAAAATGCATAGAATCCAGAACGTATATTGATGTTTCAATATTTGCTTTAAGAAAAAAATTACTCAGGCTCTTTTATTTCTTTGTTCCATTCCCACTACACATTTCAAAATTTAGTGCGCTCGTATGTGAAGCAACTATCATTTTTTGCTTTCAGGTATAATGATAAGATTAGCCGTTTATATGAAGTTAATTTCCTATAAACCTCGTTAAATGGATTTCCACAGGAAAGTCGGAGAATTTTTCCAGGTTGCATGAATAGCTTGATAAAGTTTCGGTTAAAAATATGAGAACTATTTCGATACTGTTATCTCTCTTGTCTTTCCATGAAGAAAGTGACATTGACGCTACATGCGTTGTTTATCTTTGGGAAACAAAAGCCAAGTAACATACGAATGGCTATGTTGATCCAAGCAAAAAAAAAAAGTTAAGCTTTGGGAAGAGTACATTAGTTCTGTTTTCATCATAATTATCTTTCACAAAAGGAAATGCTGATCTGTGCCGGCGAAAACAATAATAGGTACGTTTCCAGTTTTCACCCGGTCGGTTCATTGCAAAGATGCCATTTGAAACAAATTTAAGATGAATAAAGAGTAAATCTCCAAGATTACACACTTTTGCAAAACTCCAGCCTAGTATTGAATAAAGTTTGAACTTCATGCATAAAAAAAAATTATCTAATCGTAAATCTTTCTAGTTATGCTGTAGATTTTATTGATTTTGAAACACTATGATCGGTGTCCATATTGTTGATGTTTCTTTTTTGATATCGTTGTTGACTTACTCGTGTTGCCATTCTCATCTTCCTTCATTTTAGTTTTATTGTTTCTGATTATAGTTGTTGTTGTTGTTGTTGTTTTTTCACTCATTCTACTTCTAATTATATCTTAATGGAATAGTTTCAGTCTAGACACATTCTGTCTAAAACTTTAAAGCACGAGTTATCAACAACACACGCGCTACTCAACTTGAGAAGCTAAGATCAATTCACTCTCGCATGGTCGATATAATAATTTCCTGAAACAGGAGCGGTGTGTTAGATTACCGTAATTATACTTCAGAACAAAGCTTCAAATTTTTACCTTGTTTGTCTCTCTTTAAAAGAAAAGAGTACAAAGCTAGGCCGGAAAGTATTATACAAGAAAGGTCAGACAGACCCGAGTCGCTTGTCTACTTCTTTTGTCAGACGCCGGAACCTTAGTGTTAGGAAAAATGTATTATTGTTAGATGTGATCAAAGTTAGAAAGAAAAACTGTGATGAGGTCAAAGCTGTTATGACAGAGCACTTGTTACAGCCGCTTCTATATGTGACGTTGATGGAAATCTAGTGCAACAATGCCTGATTTGCTTGGAGCCATTAAAACGTCTATTATCCTAAAATAATATCCTATATAGTTTCGATAGGGAGAAAAAGCGTGATGTCACATGTCATTGTTGATTTTAAATAAAAATATGAAAAGATCAGGTTCCATCACTTGATCAGCTATTGCATCATATTGTCCGTTTTCTTCACAGTTCATGAAACGCCCAATATGAGCAAGATTGTCTTAGATCATTAACTCTTGATAATATAATTGGCATAATTTTGTTCTTGATCAACATTGACGATAAATTGATTAGAACCAGAAACTTAAAGTTGTTAAGGGAAAGAAACAACGTGACTTTTTCTTAGTGTCATAACTTATTGCCTTTTTTAATCTGAACGACGAGTTTTATTCTTAAGATGAGCGCAGTTCTGTTGATTTTATCTCAACAATTTTCATAAAAAATTCCATCAACTCTGTCAGGGGTATTTGTATCTTACTGTTGTCCTCATTATACCCCATCATTGGAATATCCATGCCATATTATATTCTTTTCCTTTCTTTCTGTTATTTATCATGTTTTCTTATCACATTTTCATCTCATTCAAAACTCTAATAACTGAGTGTGAAGAAACCTTTGTTTTTCTACTATTTCATGGGAATTTCTAAGATAAGTGTAGTAAGGATACTTTCAGTCAGCTTGGTTTATTAGTGCCAGAATCGGAGAAATTTAAAAGTTCCAGCCTTAAAACTCTGACGTAAATAGAGAATATTTTATTTCACGAGCAAATCAACGAACAAGAGGAAAATGTTTTTATTGAAAAGAATTGTACCATCGCAAACAAAAAGGGTTTTTTTTAGTCTAAAAAGGGAATAAAGAAAGTGGGGGAGGAAAAGTTACATGAAAGTGTATTGCAAGAATTTCATCTCCATCCGACTGTTGAGCTAGAGGTTACACAAGTTTGTACTAGAGCAACCCCACAGCTAGATGCTGGGACCTTGTGTGACACTGCTACACAAGAACAGCATTAGTCGCGGCACAACACCTTGGTTAAGGTAGCCTTGACAGCGCCCGCGAGTTCTCTTGCAAACAAAAGCAGACGCTGATCAGAAAGCCGTTCGGCCGCTAATCATGTCATTGTCTGATCTGGGACTGGGAAGAGACCTCGCACGGGAAGTCCAGTGAATGGAATCTGATGGTTAACAGTGTCGAAACAGTATGGGAGGGAGAAAGGGCCCTCGTGTTTTCTGTTTATGAGTTTTTTCTCAGAGTCTGTGTGTCTGTTTCTATTGTTTATTGCTGTTTATGAGTTCTTTCTCAGAGTCTGTGTGTCTGTTTCTATTGTTTATTGCTGTTTTGCTCCTTTTCTCTCTGTTTCTCCATCTCACTCTTCCTTTTTTTTATTCTTTTCTTCGTTCGCGCGTTATCTCTAGTTTATTTTTCTTTCTCCCTCTGCTTTTGTTTCTATCCACCATTGCCCCCCAGTGCCACCCTCATCCCTTTTTTTTTCTTCATCCATCTATCTATCTGTCTCTATCTTCTTCGCTTTCACTTTCTTACCTCCAATCTCATTCTTTTTTCTTCTCTCACTTTCTCTCTCTCTCTCTCTCTCTCTCTCTCTCTCTCTCTCTCTCTCTCTCTCTCTCTCTCTCTCTCTCTCTCTCTCTCTCTCTCTCTCTCTAGCTATCTATCTCTCTCTTTCTCACCCTTATTTGTATGATAGTTGACATCTCTCGTCCACTCTATTCCTTCATTACTCTTTCCTACCCAAACAAATAACGACATTGCTAGGGATAGCGCAGCACTAAGCTTCGCCAAGATTAGCCAGTATTGGATGAAGATTGCACCTCTCCATAGAGCACACTGTTCAATCGGCCAGGTTACCATTCTCTCACTCTTGATGCCGATGTAGGTTTTAGTTTAGTCGTGGATTTGACCTTGTCATTTGGTGAACAGTGAACGCCTGCTTGGATTGAGTTTTAGTAATGAAGGAAAAATTATGCCTGGCGTATTGATACATGAAAGTCCTCTCTGCAATGTCGGTGTAACTGTTTTGATGTGTAGTTATATCTTTTGTTTCCGAGAAGTAGATACTGTAATGGCTACTGATTTGTAAGAAAAAGCGTTAATATTACTATAACAATGAAAATATATTAATAATAGTGTCAGTAACTCTCCTGTGAAATCTACGCAAATAGTTCTTTGCTACTGACAGGCTCGTCATCAAATTTCTATTGCTCTTTTTCTCTTTTTTTCTTTGGTTTTGTCTCGATTTATGTCAACTCTTTTTCTTTTATTTCAGGTTAGAGTGGGGAAAGGTTACAGGGGAACGAGCAACAGGATTACTTTGCCAAAAACTCTCGTGACCCATGGCAACGCCCCCTACCGGACCGGCGGTTCCGCCCCCTGACTTACAGCTCCACCTGGTGACAGATTATGATGACATGGAGGATAACCTCGGAGCTGGTTCCCGCAGGCCGTCCACAGCGTCACTGTCAAGGTCGGCTTTAAGAATTTGATACCGTTAGGTCTCAGTCGCCATCTTGGCATTGTTCTTAATATTACGGTTGGGAAGTTTGCGAAGAATCAAAAGCAGGAAAGCCAATTTTCATCTGAAGCATATTCTCAAAATATGAAAGGTGAAACTTTCAAATTCATATTATAATCACTTGTTTCTAACGTGTGTGTGAGTGTGTGTGTACGTGTGTGAAAGTGCCCCATTTCTTCGCACTATTGTTGAAGGTGAATAGAATCTTATTTTTGTATTTTTTCCGTTCTAGCAAGACGTTCAATGCTGCTCTTGATCCAAATTGAAATACTTAGAAATAAAAGGAGAAAAGAGGTGGATATATAATCATAATGGTACGAAAAGAAAATACTTTTTTTCCTTCATTTTTTCTTAATAGGATATGTATGTATTTGGTTACTGGTTTCAATCTAATGAGCTCAGAAATCTGATTCTGGGCTCAGAATGTGAAAAAAAAAATCAGTTTGTTTCACGACCAGAAATTTGCCTGTGAATCCTCTCAATTATCTTTTCTACATTCATGTTTGAAAATATTAGTTCAAGTACAGGATTATCATTATTTGCTCAAAATGTTGGTTTCTGCTAACTGAATGGGTGATTTGAAACAAAATTCTGTTATTTTGCTTAAATTTGTCATTTACTCTTCTTTTCGAAATTGTAACAAGATGTCAGAATTGATCCCTGAACCATTAAAAAGGGAATTATAATTATTTATTTCACGTTCAAGTTCTTGAAAATGCTTTCTATAAGAGCTTGATCGTTTGTTTAGCTTTATACAAAAGAAGAAGCTCTTTGAAGTTTTCTATTTAAAAAAAGATATATATACATACCAGGGTAATAAAAAGGATAAGCAAAGGTACAGGTTCATAGATGAAAAAATAGCTTGTTAGAAAAAGATTTTGATCTTTTATTTCAAAAGATCATCACAAATTTTTTTATGAAAACGAAGAAGAAGAAGAAGAAGAAGAAGAAGAAGAAGAAGAAGAAGAAGAAGAAGAAGAAGAAGAAGAAGAAGAAGAAGAAGAAGAAGAAGATAGGACGAGGATGAGAAGGAGGAGGAGAGGCAAATGACAAGAGAGGGAGAAAGAGGTCCAGATAAAAAAAGAGGAAAAAAGAACAATATGACGACAGGGAATATCAGACTGGATGAAGGAGAGGGTGGAGAAAATGAAGAAAAGATTAGAGAATTAGATGCAGGAGGAAGATATTCCACCTATTTGGTTGACCCTCTGTTAGTCAGAGCCTGGTAGCCGATCCTCTATTTCTGTAAAAACATACGAAAGTAAAACATCTTAATCATCGATTGTCCAGCTGCTCAGCTTGTCTTCGGCCCTCCAGCCCAGCTCATGCTACTCGTTAGGACATATCAGCCCTCGCATAGTATGGATATCAAGTAATAGCTGGCCGAATTTTCCCTCTCCTTCTAGTTAATTCACAGGATCTAGTTTGACTTCTTTTCATCCCTTGTTGTTGAATGTTTTTCGTAAAATTTCCCTCAACGTGACGATCATGTGAGGTCTTTGCTTGATATTCAGATTGCGGTCACACACTAAAATCTCGTAGTTAGGTTCATTGCAATGAGCTTGGTGAACTTGTACTGCTTTGTATTCACATGATCAAACGCAGGGAACGAGTCGGCGCGTCCACAAATACCTTTTTCTTTCTGCCGACCGTTTCCGTATGATCGATTGTTTAGTGGAAAAGCTATCAAGCCACAACCTGCGTAGAATCAACCGCATTTGCGCGCATTGCATTAGGCGTGTTTTTCAGGGGAAGAAGTATTGCGTTTTATTTTTAACATCATATGTACGTGATGTTGGTTGGTAGCTGGTTGTTTCGTTGGCTGTTGTTCCTGTTGTTATTGTTGTTCATGAGAGGCGTTCAGTGGGCGAGAAATATGTCTTTACAGTTTGTAGTATAAAATACCAGAAATGCGTCACAAAGTTGAACCAACCCCTTCACAATTATTGCCTTTAGCTTTCCGTATGAGCTTCTACATTTAACTCCTAAGATTGAGCAGAAGAATACAAACAGGACATAGTGCGATGATTTGATGCCAACTGCTTTATTAAACATCAAGCTTAAGATCGCAAGATCATTTTGTGGGCGTTCATAAAGCACTGTAATTGTAGATTATCAAGATTGGTGCTCATTCAATTAATTAGGCTGAACCAATTCAGAGTGAAACGTCTTCATCCCTAGATGTTATCGGATCGTTTGATAGAGTTTAAGATAAAACAAATCATTAAATATCCCAACACGAGAAAATTGATTGGACGTCATGGCTTTGCAAATTGCAATTATAACGGGTATTATAAATTGATGATCTGTCATACTAAATTCAAATCTGAGCAAAACTCACGAGCTTGCGTACTTAAGCTAAAAAAGGAAAAACATCTTAGGCTTTCTGCAGCATATTATGATTAATGTTTTTAAACAATTAGAACCATTCACAGATACTTACAAACATGTAATATTTTCCAAAATACCCACCAATCAATTGCCACCATAATGACCTATTTATGGATTTATTATTATTATTATTATTATTATTATTATTATTATTATTATTATTATTATTATTATTATTATTATTATTATTATTATTATTATTATTATTATTATTATTATTATTATTATAATTATTACTATTGTCATTGCTATTATTATTGTTACTATTATCATAACTGTTGTTGTTGTTATTATTATTATTATTATTATTATTATTATTATTATTATTATTATTGTTATTATTATTATTATTATTATTATTATTATTATTATTATTATTATTATTATTATTATTATTATTATTATTATTATTATTATTATTATTATTATTATTATTATTGCTCTATTCCGGGTCAAAGTTATTTCTTTTTTTTTTCCCATAGATTCCGTTCCTGTCCTCAACTCGCCGCCCTGAACAGCTCTCAGGACTCGCCAGGGAGCGACATGGCTCCGATGACAGACAGCGATGGCAACATCCTGCACACGTCCCCCGCCATACGCAACAGCCTGTATGTGGAGCAACCTGGCATGCCCGAGCTTGGCGGAGGTATCCGATCTGCCGCCAACACGCCAACTCCACCATCCACTCCCGGCAGCCGCAGGAGGGGTTGCGCCGGTGGAGATCCCATGACGGCCTCTTTCACGTCAAGATCTGCCTCTGTCGCCCACAGTAATGGTGGATCCCCTTGCTCGACCCCGAAGCTTCAGCGAAGGTTCAAACTTGACCAAGAGGGTAGGACATTCTCAGCAGACGCTGGTAACTCGGCAGATCCGTTCAGCTTTCCACCCAGAGAAGACAGCTGGCAGCCGCTCATGGCGGACTGTGGCTCCTCACGTGGATATGGAAATGGCAATACCATAGCAAGAGGACTTTCATCCAACAACTTTGATGACTTTCCTGATCATGGTTTAGAGGATGACAGAGTAAGCATGACAGATGATGGATCCTCCATGCACGTGTGCGGTCGACTGTCTCACAGGGACCATCACCATCGTCAGCTGGGTTTCTACCAGCCAGGCCCTCCTGATGACAGCACAGACAAATGCAGTCGTTGGCTTCAGAGTCTAAAACTGAGTAAGGCGGACAAAGTCAAATCTCGCAGTCATATCCAACTGCCACCTGTATGACCAAGCTGTTCTCTAGGACAGGCCACTTAAGTTACGAAAAACTTAAGCCTTCCTTTGTCTGAACCTCTCGCCTCGAAAGTGATTACTGATTTGATTCGGTATGATTCATTTTATACAACCAAACGAATCCAGTAGGTACCTGAAAGGCAAGAGTTGTTCTTACCTCTGCTGTAAAAGACATAGCTGACAGGCCAAGCTCTAACACATGATCTCAATGTCTTGTAGCTTTTTAAGACTGAGAGAGACTTATTCTACTCGCGATTGTAATCTGTTCACATATTGGCCAGTGCAATCAGAACCTTGCCTTAAAGGCAACATATGGTTAGTTTCAGTTCTGTTCCTTGCCAAAACGTGTTGTGGCGCTTTCAAAATTATGCGAGAGATTCAAGTGATTCTGTACGGACTATCTTTGTATTGTTATGGTATTTGTTTTTGGCAATGTTAACAATCTCGCATAGGGGAACATAAGATAAAACAGTGAGAAACCATGTGCGGAAAACGGGTGTCAGTGTATCGCATCCATGCATGAAGCTTAACAGTTTTGTCTAGTGCTGGTTTCGAACATGAACATAATGCTACTATCAATATCACAATTTCCATGTCTATGTACCTAGGGAGAATGGCTGTGAGATAGCAAAAGATATCCAATGTGCCTCAAAAACTCCTGTCTTTGGTAGTCGTTGTTGGATATGATTTTATGTCTAATTTCATGAATTATCGCTTATGACACAGAAAAATAATGTAGATATACATGTATCTTATTATCTTCTAAATTCTTTCCTCGTTTACTTGTTTTGATAAATGAGATTTGCTAATTAGAGTTCTTATGACGGATGAAATATTCTTTACGCAATTTTTTGTTTTTAAGCAAGAAAAAAATTTATAATAATTTTTGTGTGGCAATATTAATTTTCTTTAGGCTTATCAAGACAAACGTCAAAAACATAATGAAGCATTCACGAAATATTTTTTTCCTTAAAATGATAAATGTTTGATCTTAGATTCAAGAAAAAATGAATGTATTTTAATTGAATTTTTATGCTTTTACACATTTGCTTTTGCTCAAACATTGCACTTGTATTTTTCATTTTCTCATGACTCAGAAACAATAATGTTTAATTTCATAACTCGGCGTTAACCCACACAGAGTACAGCATACCCAAGTCATGAAGACGTCGAAAATGATATTATCCTTGCGATCGATATGAAAACGGTACGTGGCAGGTATCATGAAGCCTGCAGTGGTATCTAGTACATGAAACTCCATGTACACTTCAAACTTTGAAATACTTTCTTTCCTTTTTAAGATTTAAAGATTTGAAAAAAGTTAGTCCCAAAACCTGCAAATTAAGAATAACGTGCCTTTTTATAGTTTGCCACTCTTGAAGTAAATATTAAATTCAAAAGCTTTATTTTTTCTTCTTTTCTTTTTATTTAAAGAATTTCTGTCTTGTAAAGAAAATAAGGCTGAAATTATTTAATTGGTTCAATACAAAATTTGACTATTACTATTACCTTTTGGTGTTTACATGTTCGATATCTGTGTTAAGCTGTAAATAATTGTAAATGTCTACATGAACAACATCAGTGGTTTATTCAACATTAGAATAACTAAATACTAAAGTCAATCGCAATGTTTTTTATTCAGCCCTTCCCTTACTATGTAAGTGGAGAAGGATGTAAAGTATGAACAAGTTTAAATTATCATTAAAGACACTTCACTCTGATCTAGAAACCGCAGTTGAAACTATCCTAAAAGATGAACAGTCTCAAGTGAAAAGTCTCAACGTTCTTCACCCCTCCCCCCTTTTTTTCTCCTCATTTTTCTGACAATATTTCGAGAGCCTCTGTTATTAGTCCAACATGAGGCCTCGCTGTGCCTTCACAGTCATAACCGTTTACTGACTTCACTTTTCAAGATGAAGTGAAACACCGTAATTCATTTCCAGCGCATGGGTAAGACCGTGCAGCTTTATATCCAAGCAGAGAAAATTGTGTGGATCTACACTACGACGCAGCCCATATTCTTCCGCATGACGCACGTAGCCTTCATCCATTTTGGTGATAGCAGATTCCAAGAAATTAATGGTGATCGATCCGCCTAATGACAGTGATGTTGTATATAAATGAACCAGCATGAAAGGAAGATAAAGGAAGAGGAAATATGAGTGTTTGTGAGATATAATCTCTTCAGGGATACTGACCAACCCACACACACAACTAGATGAGTAGTTTTACCAGTGTTCTATACGATTACCCCCCTAGACTGATATGGCACGGACCCCCCTAGACTGATATGGCACGGAAACCCCTGAAATAAGCGGCCAGCTTACTTGCACAAAAAGATAATGACAATGCTGAGCTAGCAGGAAAGGAAATAATATCATAGCATATAACGACTGAGATGGCAAACTTGTGTCGAAATGGGAAAAGAGGGCGGGAGGGATGGGGAGGGATGGGAGGTAATAACCGAGAATGAGAGAGCAGCATGGACGAAACTGGCCAAGAATCCTGTCTTTGAGACGGGAGCTGGGTGAACGGTGGTCATAGACCTGCGCATGAGCGCTGGGATTCTCAGCGCCTAAAAGATTCAAATTTCACTCATCAGTGAAATAACATGTGGTTATGTGTTGTTTCTCTTTGAAAAGCAATGGAGTAGTGTGAAAAGGATGGAGGAGAAGTTCATTTATTGATACGGATACTCTATGGTCAATCTAGGGGAATCTCCAGACAAAACTTACGATTTCAACCAAATATAGTAATGATATAGATAGATTTCTGTTTGTAGATCCCGACATAAAAGAAATTAATGTAATATATATATATATATATATATGTGTGTGTGTGTGTATATATATATATATATTGTAATATATATAAATTCTTGATAGGGCCAGGGATAATACTTGAGACTTTATCACCTGAAACGTTAAGTTGTTGTTTTTTTGTTTTTTGTTTTTTGTTTGTTTTTTTTTTTTTGGGGGGGGGATATTATTTTTCTTATAGATACGTTTAAAGAATTTGACTGAATGCTTTCGCTTTGCTTTTAAGAGGTCGATTTTCCAGCTTTTTTCAGTTGTATGCCGCCAATGTGCCGTGGCTGTTGCCAATGTAATTTACTGTGATTTGTGGGAGTTTTCATTATAAGGCCCCTAGTTAAAGAGAAACTGACTTATATTTAATGTTTGTTATCTGTGATAAAACTAATAGACTAACTAATGAATTTCATTGAGAAGTATTGATAAAATCTGGTCAATGGAGTTTTTTTTTAATCGTATTTTTAAGGTGATTCTAGTATTAATGTCATATTCGTCTTTTAAAAAATAAAGGAATTTATAACCCAATGATGTGATCGTTTTGTTAGTTTTTGTTTTTGTTTATTTATTTGTTAAGGGTGTCCCTTTGCTACTTCATTTTAATCTGACATCATTTCGTCGCCTCGCCTGAAAAGTTTCTAGAGAAGCTCAGGGCATTTGTTGGGTTCTTCTTATCTGAGCTATGGTAACACAAGCACCTTTCTTATTGAATAGTTGTGTTTGCTTGTTGTCAACCATTTCAATTATTCATGGAATCAAATTACATCAACCTGAAAAAAAAATCTTCGGCTAATACAGTCTACATGCTAAATTCACATTTTGTCTAATAGTTTTGTGGCTATGTCCTGGTCAAATGCTTACTGGAAAAGAAAAGATCTGGGAATAAAACCTAGAATTTATAATTGCTGCCTGAAGTGCTTTCAAAACAAATCTTTTACTATCCTTCATACGTGTAGTTATTGCTTCAGTGCGTTCATGAGACGAATTGTTCAAATAGTTCAAAATCTAATTATGTAATGATCTAGCTTTCACAAGCCTTTCACAAATTATTTCACTTATTATCTGAGCAATTTGCACAATATCTTGATATCAAGATAGGTTATTTACAGAACTCACTGACCTTTGCTTTTAAAACAAAAAAGGAAATGATTTTATTTCTAAATTCAAGAGATAAAGTTAAGACACTTACATACTTTTTATTGCTTGAATTGTGAACAGATACAGAGCGAATGATTATGTATTCAAGAGTGTGCTGTATAAAAAGTCACGCCCAGAAAATTGGCAAAATCTGAAAGATGTTGTTAGTTAATTATCTAGAGTTCTGAGTTTCATGTTAGTGAAGTACTTGATTTAAAATAAATTAATAGATCACTATCAAACAAATTACTGAAACAGCCAAATGAGCTCTAAGAAAATTTTTCATAATATTCATACATTAGCCATTGTGCAGGATATATGTTTTCATTAAAGAGGAATGATTGAACATTCAAGCATTCTGCCTCAAATGGGTTTTTCTAACATTTTCTATATTGAATATTCAGCAATTTTTAATATCTTGACTGTTTTTTTTTAGGAATACATTATGATTTTTATACGATGTTAAGCCGTCAACCCAAATAGAAGGAAAATCAAAGTTTATGAAGCCAGAAAACCGTGATCCTACACCCCTGAAGGGTGTATAGAAAAATCTGCTGAAAACAGAGAATAACTAGAAGTACAATTAAGTTATATTGAGAATAAATTAGAAGAAGATAAAGTGCAATCTTTGAGGAATAGTTGCAAAGGCGGCCGCAAGAATTAATATGTTTTACTATGTTGTTTCAATAGAAATTTTTCTCCTTTCTCTCCTCATAAGATATAAAATATCATATAGCTTTCTTTTATTGCTATCTTGCTTCTCGTTTATATATTTAGACAATCGAACCTTCAAGTTTATTTTTTTTTTTTTTTTTTTTGATAATTCTTTCTCCTGCTCAGCTTTCCTTGCTTTTTGGTGGGTTTTCTTTTATTTGTTTTTTGTGTTTGTAATTCTCTGTATCTAAAGATGATAAAAGCGGGTAGGATGATGTTAAAAATACTATTAAATTTGTGAGAGAGTCTGTGGGGAAGTTTTTTCTTGTATTCTTTTTAGCCATATTAAATCGATCTCCTTAACCACATTATTGTTTGCTCCTCCTAAAATACTGATGAGACAAAGACCATCTTCAACCCCGTGATAGGAAACATTCTTCCAATCAAGCGTGTGGAATTATCCTGCCTGCCATGTTCCAACGGAAGATACTGGCCTAGGAGATCCAATTTGCCTGAGGCTCCTAATTCCAATATAGCTCGTTGACATTTTTGGTGAGGATTCAGAGGAACAGAGAATATCAGCTTCCATGTCTCACAGCTCTATAAAGGAAAGAACAACAGTTTTAGCATCTGTTTTTGACATTACAGCTTTTCTTTTATTTATCTTCTGTGTCTGTTTTCTTATGCATACAAGAGCAGTGGAACATAATCTGCCATTGAGAAATACGGATTTCAAATCAAATTTTCCTCTTTCTAATACTCGAAAAGTTATTAAGGCATTACACGTGTTTATTCCGTTTTGGCAAATCTTATTTGATCGATTTTCAGAGTTATTCAGTCCACACTTCAAGCAGTGTTTATTGTTATTTAGATTGGCTATCACTGCTAATTTCTTTAACTCATATTATTCGTAACTCTGTGGCACTGTTATCTTTACGACGCCTCCTAAACACTATACCGATACCACACTATTCGATGAGCTTGTCTGCGCACAACTATTCCTATTTTAATTTTAAAAAAACTTTTTATTGACTTGCAGGATCTAAATTTCTAATAATAGAATTTCTTGTATTGTTTTTTTTTTCCGTTTTTCGGTTTTATTAAGTAAAGATGCTTCGATTTAGACTTTCTTGTAGGCTTAATTTACATCGAGAATTTTATGACTAAACTAAGAACGGACATAAATAGATTTATTGTCAGACTGAATGGTTAAAACCTAGTTTGGATTACTTATCTAGACCCATGATAGAAACGTTTCTGTTTCTTAATGTATTGTTTCTAGGTGAAGAAAGTCTAATCGTCATATTTTGCTGAATTATTTTTAAAAGCAGCCCCGATGTTTCTGGGTTTTTTATTAGCAATATATTTTTATATTTTACAAACCTTATTCTCTCACAAAAAGGATTTGTTAGAATCCAGTTCTTTTCTGTTTAGTATTGCCTCATCGTATTGAAACTAACTTTGGGAAAGAGAGGCGTGTTAGCAGAATAATTTCATGAATAAGCTTTGTAATAGCAAACATCTACCGCACCGAAGATGTTACATCATGTGGTTAGATCGACCCAGCAGTAAGGCTGTGAGCCGGGACTGGTACCAGTTTGGCATCTTGCCTAATGAGAGGCTGTCCGCAGTCTGGACAAGGAGCTCGAACAAACAATTCTGCAAAGTCTTCACTGCTGCGATTGGTTTGTTCCAGCATCAGAGCGAGGTAAGCACGCATATTCAAACACAGGCCATGCTGTTACGAGTATTGATGGTGCCATGCGAAGTGGTGAGATTGTGTCTATGGGAAAATGGTGGTAAAAGTTGACGCAAACTGAGGAGAGGCGAAATGAAGTGTTTATAGGGAAGATATGAGCTTTCAGAATTAAGAAGCTGATTTTACTTGTGCCATGACTAGAAGAAAGATTTGAAAAGGATTTCAAGAGAGAGTATGCAAAATCAGATTCATTGATACGTGAAAACATTAAAGTCACTTGATGGCGATGGTCACCACCATGAGCATGATGAAGGAGAAGAGGAGGTATAGGAGGATGGTGAAAGGGATAAGGATATTTTAATAAAATCATGGGGATGCTGGTGATGCTAGCTATATTCAGGATGGTTCGTGCTGTTACTAAGGATGATGATGATGATGATGATATTGATGAAGATATTGATTACTTCAAATATATTTTAAACATTGACGAAATGAGCCTCTTTAAAATGAGTAACCTGTTATCGGTTTGTTAATTTGTCCAAAAGAGAAAACCTTGTTAATATGAAAAGATATTCGTCTTTATTTCCCATACTTAAATTTTGTATAGAGTTTTTCATTCCATAGATTTAGGTCCAGGAAAAGATGTATCGTACGAGACATCCTCTTTGAAAAGCGATACGGTAGTTGAGAACGGTTTCTGGTTTGTTGACCAATTCAAAAAAGAATTATAAAAGAAAAAAGTTTAAATGCGAGTAACGAGTTGTATCGATATAGGGAAGACGCCAGTCACCTCTCAGTACAGGACTGAACGACTCAGGCGGTGCTACTATGTTGATTTTATCCTAAAATTGTCATTCCCGCCTTACGGGTGAGAGGGTAACTCAGAGCAAATCTATGCTTATCTCCTTCAGTGTCTCTCTCTGGACATTATTAGATACAGATGTAGATATAGATATATATATATATATATATATATATATATATAGAGAGAGAGAGAGAGAGAGAGAGAGAGAGAGAGAGAGAGAATGAGAAAGAGAGAGAGACAGACAGACAGACAGACAGACAGACAGACAGACAGACAGACAGATAAACACGTGTATGTGTGCCTGTCTGTCTGACTGTCTAGGAAGTATTTTTATCAGGCCAGGATGAAACAAAGCATACGGCATAAAGTTCGGACACTCCCCGCCAGCTTCGGTTTTGATTCGCTCTGTCGCAGATGAGTGCAATATTGATTTGTAGAAAGGATGGTAGAGAGAAAGAGAAAGGAGGAAAGGCAATTGTCATTTCTGTCAACGTTATCTCCTCTAAAAGCCACTGGAGAGATAAACTCACGAAGGTTTCGTGAACAGTTATAAGCAAAGTACTATATTTTTTTCCCTGATGTGGGTAACATTAGCACCACATTATGGTATCGGAGAAGTAAATGAGATCAGGTTGAAAAAAGTGTCTAGATTTAGTTTACTGTTTCTATTGAGATTCCTTCTCCCTTTTTGGAGAGTTTATATAAATATGAGAAGAATTTAAACGTCTCACAGTAAGGAGCACTTTAAGCCTTTTAAATGAATCGCTCTGGGGGATCAATATCTTTTATATATAAAATTTGATTTTCTTTAACGTAAATGTTTTTTTTCTCACCTGGTCATTTCTACGGGGAACCGTGCTTGAATACTATACAATTTAACTACTTAATATCTATGGAAAATATGAATAGAAGAGTATTAGTATATTTTTATTTCAAGAAAAACGAAGGACGTAAGCGATGCACTGTGCATAAAATGAACACACTCGGTTTGTACTTCGAAACTTGATGTTAGCAAATCTTTCTCTCTCTCTCTCTCTCTCTCTCTCTCTCTCTCTCTCTCTCTCTCTCTCTCTCTCTCTCTCTCTCTCTCTCTCTCTCTCTCTCTCTCTCTCTCTCTCTCTCTCTCTCTCTCTCTCTCTCTCTCTCTCTCTCTCTCTCTCGCTCTCTCTCTCTCGCTCTTGCTCTCTTTCTCTCTGTCTATCTATCTATCTAGCTATCTATCTATCTATCTATCTATCTATCTGTCATTTTCTCTCACGTTTTCATCACTATTCTATGCGTGTGTGTATATATATATATATATATATGGGTCTCTGCCTCTGTTTTTCTACTTCGCGCTCTGGCTCTCACGATTCGTGACGAATTTTACAAAAAAAAGTTTTATCCGGAAATTTTCTTTGCAGCTATTATCACTTTAGTAGACATTTTTTTTTATTCCATTGTATATTTTTTTTTATTCTTTGCCAGTACTGAAATTGGCAATCATTATGGTAGACATAATTAGCGTATCATAGTTTGTCTCCTCGACGATCACCACAGCTGAGCAATTAATAAGTAATGATTGGAAGGATTTACTATATATTTCTCAAAGCAAATTTAACAAGTTGTGAGAAAACATTACCCAAGAACGTTTAGGTTCAGTCCTTGCAATTTGAACTTAGTGTCATCTATTATATTGTATTGTGATTTTCTTAGTAGCAGTAGTAGTAGTAGTAGTAGTAGTAGTAGTAGTAGTAGTAGTAGTAGTAGTAGTAGTAGTAGTAGTAGTAGTAGTAGTAGTAATAGTAGTAGTGGTGGTAGTGGTAGTAGTAGTAGTAGTAGTGGTAGTAGTAGTAGTAGTAGTAGTAGTAGTAGTAGTAGTAGTAGTAGTAGTAGTAGTAGTAGCAGTAGTAGCAGCAGTAGTAGCGGTAGTAGTAGTAGTAGTAGTAGCAGCAGCAGTAGCAGTAGTAGTAGTAGTAGTGGTGGTGGTGGTGGTAGTGGCAGTAGTAGTTGTAGTAGTAGTAGTAGTAGTAGTAGCAGTAGTAGTAGTAGCAGCAGTAGTAGTAGTAGCAGTAGCAGTTGCAGCAATAGCAGTAGCAGCAGCAGTAGTAGTTGCAGTAATAGTAGTAGCAGCAGTAGTAGTAGCAGCAGTAGCAGTTGCAGAAATAGTAGTAGTAGCAGCAGTAGTAGTAGCAGCAGTAGTAGCAGTAGTAGTAGTAGTAGTAATAGTAGTAGTAGCAGTAGCAGTAGTAGTAGTAGTAGTAGTAGTAGTAGTAGTAGTAGTAGTAGTAGTAGTAGAAGTAGTAGTAGTAGTAGTAGTAGTAGTAGTAGTAGTAGTAGTAGTAGTAGTAGTAGTAGTAGTAGTAGTAGTAGTAGTAGTAGTAGTGCACAGAATTAAAGACGAAGCCCATGTTGTAGATATGTGAAGCTATATGGTTGGTATATATCGTAAAAGTGAAGTTAGTGGAAATTCTAAGAAAGAAGAGTAAGTTAAATATACATCTCCCTTGATAAATATTACCCCAGGTTTCTAATACGCCGTTGCTTAGCTGTGACAATATAAGACACGTATAGAGAGCTTCAGCCTCTGCATAAATCTGCATTTAGATTGAGGTTTCGCAACTTGGGCTCTATTTTCGTGACCTACAGCCCTGGATTGGCAACGTCATGGAGACGGGCCAGCAGCCAGGAAATCGATGGAGGTTTAGCCTCTTGATGAGTTCCTCATGGTCGTTTATTACATACAGAAACAGTAAATGGGTTAATTGAGACCCCCTCATTCTCCAGTTGCCCTTTTTTGTCAAAATGTTTCCTATGTGATTTTAAGGATATCAGAATCTATGGCCTAGTCTAAGATAGTTGGATTTAACCATTTGTTGCTCTACATAAAAGCGTTGTGTTTATTTTTCTTTAGAAGTTTGAATCTGTTAAGCTCTTTTCGTTTAAAATTTGGCAACACTTTTTAAAGTTGTAGAATATCTTTGAGATACTGATGATTCTTGAGCAAGCTTTATGTTTGTAAAAGTGATCTTAATCTTTTTTAATTCCTGTTTTCCATTGTTAAATTTTTTTTGTCAGTGGAATGCTATTTGCTGTTTCTGCTAGGTTTTTTTTCATTAATGTATTATTTTTTTTTTTTTGCTACTGCTGTTTTTTTTTAAAACTTAGATCTGTATGTTTCTTGCTTGTATTGCTCATAATCGATTTTGTTTTATTGTTCTATTTTATTTTAAATGCGTGAATTTTATCTGTGTTTTCAGCGCCAATCTACAGATGGATGGCAGTTTGTTGCCTTAAGAGCATTATATATGAGAGGAGATAAAGATAAAAGTCCGTCAAACTCTTGAGATTTTCAAGTTGAAAGGCTTCAATGCTCCAGGATTCTATAGCTTTTATTCACTTTCTTCTTTTAGGGCAAAGGCTTCATGAAAATGTCAATGTAGATCGTAAAGAAACTCAAGGTGTTGTAAATTAATTTGTATGTAAAAGGCTTTTACCCTAAACCTCTGTATATTTTAATCTGTAGTATAAATGTAGTTTTAATTTTGTTTTACTATCGAACTATCTTGGTTGTAGCATGAAATTGTAGAATAAAGTCGAAAAGTCTTACAAAGAATTTGGCTGACAAATGGAGACAATAAGAAACCACTTTTCACGAGCCTAATTCTACTCCACGGGTTGAAATGTAGGTGCAGTGAAATAGACATGCATCGAAAGCTGTAGAATGTAAGAGTCGTAGGCTTTCATAATTGGGTTTCTTCTTTATTGTTTTTATGTTTGATTCAAATACACTGCAGTGTGAGGTAATTTCAGATAAATTTGTAAAGAATTAATATTAAGGTGTAGTATGAGATTTGGCTGATTTTCTAATTAATAATAGAATCCAGTATCATTACTTGTATATATTTCTCATGTGGTAACTTCAACATATATATAGACATACCAATAAGAATTTGTTAAACATATGAGGCTAAATCAAGATATTGATCAAGCAGCAATTAGATTGATTTATTGATTCTTGCCCTTGGTCTAGAATATGTGACGGAATTGAATCAATATACAACTTGTCGTAAAAAGACATAAATGCCAGGGACACTGCTTTCCTCTCTCGATCTTCTGGCAATCGGAGAAACAACAAAGTGGAATTAATTCCTTCAACGTTCTAGGTACACCATAATTATGTCAGAACACTGCAGCGGATCAAAGATGCCGTCATTAATCACCCATCTACTATTATACCTTGCTATAATTCTTTACTCACGCAAAGACTGACTACGGCGACGACGACGACGAAGAAGAAGAAGAAAAAGAAGAAGAGGAAGCAGAAGAAGAAGAAGAAGAAGAAGAAGAAGAAGAAGAAGAAGAAGAAGAAGAAGAAGAAGAAGAAGAAGAAGAAGAAGAAGAAGAAGATGATGATGATGATGATGATGATGATGATGATGATGATGATGATGATGATGATGATGATGAAGATGAAGAAGAAGAAGAAAAGAAGAAGGAGAAGATGAAGAAGAAGAAGAAGAAGAAGAAGAAGAAGAAGAAGAAGAAGAAGAAGAAGAAGAAGAAGAAGAAGAAGAAGAAGAAGAAGAAGAAGAAGAAGAAGAAGAAGAAGAAGAAGAAGAAGAAGAAGAAGAAGAAGAAGAAGAAGAAGAAGAAGAAGAAGAAGAAGAAGAAGAAGAAGAAGAAGAAGAAGAAGAAGAAGAAGAAGAAGAAGAAGAAGAAGAAGAAGAAGAAGAAGAAGAAGAAGAAGAAGAAGAAGAAGGAGAAGGAGAAGGGGGAGGAAGAGGGGGACTGTAACTTGTTGATCAATCTTTCCTCTTTTTCATTCCCACTCTAATTTTTTGCATGGCCTATAATTATATACTAGTATATTAGATGACACAATCATGCAAAGTAATTTGGATTCATATAAAACTTGATTTTCCCAACATGTCATAGATCCATCCCCTTTTCTTGTCAACATACTCACAGAAGAAAGATAACTAATTAATGAAGAGAACCTTTGCAATATGTATTTATCTTAGTGTCCCTATTTTTATCGCAAAGTTTTTCGTACCAAGTTAACATTTGGGCTTTAAATCTTTGGTAATAAATTTTGTTAGGACTGTAGCATATTTTATAGTGGTGTTGAATAATTTTCCTTATTTGTAGTGTTTTTCAAATCTGGCCTTTTAGAATCCGTGTTCGATCAAGAATTAAACTTTAACACAAATACGACTTGCGGTTATCTAAACATGAAATAGATCTCGAATAAAGATAAACTTTCACATTACGTTTTCCGAATATTTATGCCAGGTTGTAGGCTTAGGTATGTCTGTTTTCTATAGGTGTGATTAGTCTCTTTCTGCTATCTTCCCAACCAACAGCAAAAGCTTCCTGGCTGCAGCAGCAGCAGCTAGTGTAATGTGATCATGATAAAATTTGGGGCACCGGAACTCAAACTAATGAAAACCTCAGTCATGCTATTGACCTAAGATCTCTGCAATATTTTACACTAACTTTACTGCTTGGAATCACTTCTGTAAGTTCTCAATTTTCAAAGTTTTAGCTCGAGAACTTGAATTTATATTATATCATAATTTTTAGTCTGGATGCTTTCGCTTCAATAACAGTATTTTTCAAACTGGTGAGTGAAAGGAGATCGCGTTTACATGCCTTTTTTACATCTATTTTATTTTTACCGTTTTCCATCTATTGCTATATAAGCCTCATTATATGAACGTCTTTTGTTGTTTCATTGACTGCTTCTAGGATCTAAGCCTTTAATTTGAGGGGCCGTACGTTTGCCTGTATAACGAATATTTTGATCTCAGTAGGATATCATGGAAAAGAAAGAAAAAGAAAATTCTTGGTTTTAACACCTTAAACAGCAAAAAAGAAGTTTCATGTACTTTGTAAAATGACTTTTCTGTGACCGCTGAGCTCATGATGGTGTCGATTTGTATTATTATGTTCTATTTTACGAGAGTGACAATACTAGTGTAACGAATGGAAACAAATTTAAATTATATCTGATAATGTGGGTGCTCGAGGAATGTGTAGTAGCGATTTGTTTTTCTTTTTTTTTTTAAAGAGACCTTAAATGGAGAGAGAGAGAGAGAGAGAGAGAGAGAGAGAGAGAGAGAGAGGGGGGGGGGCGGGGAGATAAAATTTGTCTGAGGAATATGTATGCGGGGGGAGGGGGGGGGGTTGTCTCCAACTAGCATCTCTTGAGATTTTACAGATATTGTTAATCTAAAGAAAGGCTGAGGAGCTTTTTGCGATTTTAGTTGTTTTCCCTTTCTTTTTTAGAAGTGTGAGCGGGAAAAACGGGAATGAAAAGTCAAGCAGCTTAAACCTGAGGCTATAACGTCTTAGCCACATTATGTTCTTTCTTTTTCGACGCTTGTGACAGCAGCCATGTATTGATCAGCTTTCTTCGCTTCGCCTTTTGCAGAGCGCTTCAAGAGTCTGGGGCCAGCCGTCACCTCAGCAAGATGCTTTTTGGCGGCACACCGCAGGGGCATCCGCAGGCTTCATCCTCAGTTCCTGGAATTGGAAGAGAGAGAGAGAGAGAGAGAGAGAGAGAGAGAGAGAGAGAGAGAGAGAGAGAGAGAGAGAGAGAGAGAGAATAGGGCAGGGAGAGAACATGGAGAGAGGGAAAGAGAAACAAAGAGAACGACAGCAGCTCATTGGATGTGAGGTGATTAACCAAAGATTATAAATCCATTTTGTTTGATGGATTATTTTCCTTTGTCGCAGGATTTTCTTTCCTTCTGGTTCGCATTTGATTAAACACCTAGATTTACACTGTATGCAAGTGTAGGGGAAATTCTTTATGAAACTTAATTGTAACATGCAGCAGAATATTCTATTCTTAAAAACCTGTGAAGGGTCAGATTGGTTGTGATAAAAAGTTGAGCGTGTCCATGAAGACCTATTTGGTCTTATTTGTTGGGCCTCTATTATTTTTACCCGGTTAAAACTGGAAATAAGAGAACAAAAGAAAAAAAAACTGTTTAGTGTTTTGGAATGTTTAAGAGATTTTTAAAAACTTGCTAGGGACTAGACTGATCCTTTAAACATTTACGAAATCTTGGGAGGAAACAATTTGATTCGACTGTTTTCGGAAGCACATTTCTTTAACAACAGACACAGCTATATCCATCTGTTCAATCTGAATTCTGCACGTATTTTTACATTTTCTAACTAAAAGTCGCCATTTGCCGTACCGCCCCCAACCTAGAAAGATAAGGCTTTCATAATATTTAAAGATGAGTCAGAACGTTTGGTGTAATTTGAATAATACAGTAAAATTACCATAATAGAGGTGAAAAACCTTGTCCAATTATAATGTAAATTATCGCATGTCCTAAAGCATTTTGGGGAAAAGGGTACAATATTTTGAAATTTTGAAAATTTGTAATTTGATAGCCTGTTAGTTATTGAAATCATTACTACATGAGAAGAGATTAAAGTTACACGTCTTTCCCTGATTCTCTTTTTCTCTCAAGACTTTGCACACAGCATAAAAAACAGGCCAGTATTCCGGATAATAAAGCAAGTCTGGGTTAAATCTGCAGTTCATTTTGAGATCTGGATCTAAGCCGGTATTAATAACATGTAGGAACCAAATCTTTGCTTATACCAAAAGGATGAGCAGTGGGGTGGGGTTGGGGAGGACGGTCCAATGAAACGTAAACAATGTCAGTTACGCCTCAGAGGAGCACATTTTACCGTATGTGTAGGTCACCTTGCTGTTCCGCTTACTGATCACACGTTCTTAGACTTAATCTTTTAATGAGGTATCTCTTGGGGCTAATACAGTGTTTGGACATGGCCAGCACATATTTTTTTCGTTTTAACTAAACTTTCTTTTTCTTCCATTTAATTTGGCAAAGAAAATTTTGTAACAAATGTAAAAAAAAGAAAAGAAAAAAGAACCAGTTTAGATTACGCCTATGTTTATTTTTGTTTTTTTGTGTTTGTTTATTTGTTGTTTTTTGTTGTTGTTGTTTTTTTTGGTTTTGGTTTTTTTCGCGTACTCGAGCAAACTTTATGCAATTTAATGTATTTAATTAGTAAATATATGTAGATCTTTATATAATTAGATATCTAAATCTACAACTAAAAAAAATAAATAATAATAATAATAATAATAATAATAATAATAATAATAATAATAATAATAATAATAATAATAATAATAATAATAATAATAATAATAATAATAATAATAATAATCAATGGACTTAAAGTTAGCATGCCGCAGCTGAAAGGTTTAAAAAATGTGGACATGGAGAACAATATAAGATTATGTAGTAAGGGAAAGTGGTTTTCTCACTTTATTTTGACAAAATGAATGTATAGAAGTTTTATAAAACAGTGACTTTTATATATCAATAATGCGAAAACATTTTCATAATTATGCATCTCCACAAATCAATATTTAAATGCAAATAGTTGAAGCAAAAGTATTAGAAAATCAGGTACAAGTTTTATAACAAATATCTCTATTCACTCAAGCCTGACTGGCTCAACTTTTGCACCTTCTTACCGCCCCTCGCATCACCCATTTTACTATGCTAACTAGAACTAAAGGGGTCAGTGTTGCAAAAAAACTCAATGAGAACTTATAAGGCTATACGCCCTGTCTTGATAAAGTAAAAAAAAGTGGCAAAATAAGAAAATGAACCAATCTTTAGGTACTAATTTTGACTTTAAATCAAGAGAATCAATGGCCCAATTAACTTTAGTAAATGAGTTGAAAATAACAAAAACACTAAGAGTACTTTGATTTAAAGGGAAAGAATATTTTTTTTAATTTCTGTAGCGTGTTACACGTTATCATTGTGTTAGATCTTTTAAAAAAATCTAGAATCACCATCAAAATTTTAGATCTAGATTGAGATTTATGATTCAGATTACCTGTATGTCTTGAATATTCAAATAAAGCTTGCACTGACGATTAAACTAAACTAAACTATAAATAAATGCATAATTCGGTGGAGACTGAACGTCTCTTACCTGAATGGCATCCCAAATGACGCCATCCACCTATAGTCATATAAAATGCAAAGACATTTTAGGCTCTGCACAAGTCACTACCGCCTGAGACATCATAAGAAAGCTCAAAAACGACAAAGTTTTTTTACACATTCAGTTTACACAGCAGACAGTCCGATTGTAACAGAAAGCACATTCTCTATTGCTTCCCCTTTTGAACAGAGCTGAGACAAATTCAATATTGCCAAATATCAAACTGTTTGAGTCAGAAATAATTATAATGTATGTTCAGAGGATCTAAGCGACACCACCTATTTTTATAGAAATATCTCACTTACTGGCAAGATAAATAAAAAAAATTTTGTTTGTTCGTTGTTTGATATAGCGCGTCCACACCGGGATGGTCTCAAACTTTTTTGCATATTTACTCTTAAGCTCCATCGGAATGGTGGAGCTCAAATGATGAAAGCTCAAAGTCCCTTACCGAAGTTTGAACCCGCGAAGGTTTTATAACTGTAGACGCTCTGAGTCCAACCCCACAGCCACTGCGGCTTGATGATGAAGAAGAAGAAGAAGAGTAGTAGTAGTAGCAGCAGCAGCAGCAGCAGCAGCAGCAGTAGTAGTAGTAGTAGTAGTAGTAGTAGTAGTAGTAGTAGTAGTAGTAGTAGTAGTGGTAGTAGTAGTAGTAGTAGTAGTAGTAGTAGTAGTAGTAGTAGTAGTAGTAGTAGTAGTAGTAGTAGTAGTAGTAGTAGTAGTAGTAGTAGTAGTAGTAATAGTAGTAGTAATGGTAGAAGTAGTAGTAGCAAAAGTTAGATTTAATAAGTATTAGGCAACATTATGTAACTCATTAGAAAAAAAAGTTGATCTTCGAAACATTTCCATATTCCTCATTTACAGAATTAAGGTCTTCCGTTATAAGAAAGGTTTTCTACTGAAAGAGTCCAATAGCAACGTCTTCCCTCTTTGGGAAGGTGACGGCACTCTTCTAGAAGTCTTAGAATGCTGACAAGTCTGATAAAGCGACCCTTGCTTTGGGCTGTTCTCAGGTTATGCACTAAAACTCTTGCGTGTGAAGTGCAGAGTGATATTTGCTCTTATGACCTTTTTTTTAGTCTACAATAAAAAGAGTTATATTCACAAGAGCATAAGGCCTTTTCAGGGGTCCTTTAACTTGGAAATTTTAATACTCTACATAGTAAGTATTTAAATAATTAGGAAAAATTGCATGACGTTAGACGAGCTGTATTTCCTGGTTCGTGTTCTAATCGATAGTGTTATATTTCACCTACCTAAAGCCAGATCCTCACGCAACGTTGCCAAAATAGGCGAGACAATATTCTGTTCAACAAGAGACGACCGGGATTTTTTAGCTTACTTTTGTTATAAACGCGAAAATGTGTTGGATTCCTTCAACATAAACACTTTCACACCAGATGAAAACAATTATTTCAATATTAAAAAAAAAAAAAAAGTATTTTCGTTTCCCATTTATAAAAGGGGATCTCTTCAAACAGTCTCCTACGCGTTCATGATTGAAGACAAAGATTTTTAGATCCTCTTTTGGTGATAATTCATGCGATTAATAAGGGATAGAAAACAGGTTTCGTGTGACAGGTCTTTTTGACCTTATTTGACAAAGTGGCTTGGGAATTTCAGAGAATGAGAATTAAATGATAACATTGTGTAGAACAAATAACAGCGGCGATCACTTGAAAGCAGATAAGAATGACAGATCGTGCCAAAACCGTAGAACGAAACCTTAAGTAATTAAACATTTGAAATGTCTGTTCAGTAAAAATAAGACGAATGTTACAACAAGAAATGGCAGAGAGCAGGAATTACTTAAAGAGGCTCGTATATATGAACGAATATTATATTTAACCAGATACACACATTTTTTAAAAGAGATTTACAAATCTTATTAAAACTTTCCAAAAGAATTTTCCAACGTACGAGACAGTATAAAATATGCTACGTTAGTTTCGGTGTTATGACTTATGAATTGTGTTGTCTTCATGATGTGATATTTCCTGTGATAATGATGACCTTGCACCGTGAGATAATGTTGAGTCAAGAGCATTCCTCATGACTGAAAATCAATACCTCGTCCCTGTTTGTATTTTCAACAAATAAAGAGAATCACGTGTCGTTACTATAAATATTTCGATTAAGCGAGGATAGTTAGAATTTCATGACCATTTTGAAATATTAAAATATCATAATATGTTTAATTAATTGTACATGTTAGGGTGTTGAAACTTGCATTTATCAAACTTCAAATAGCTATGAAACTCGAAAGATAATCTTTAGTGCTGTTTGTGATGATATAAAGTAAAATATTTATCCTCACATCAAAAATAGCAAAGAGGATGCTATAAAAAGCATTTTGAAGCAATAAAGTCTCCCACACAAAGTCCGATATCATTCATCTGTACCTTAATGTATAGAGGACTTGAGAGGCAATAACACAATGTTGAAAACATATGCATGGACATAAAGAATTGAAAATGAAATGAAAACAGTTAGTGTAATCAACAGAAATTATATACTAATACGGGGCTCTTGAAAGGTAGGTAAGTTTTATTGACATTATATGCATTGATCAATAGTTCACTTCCGAATGATTACTTCTTTTTTAATAGGCATAAAAAAAATTAAATGATTTAAACTTCAGTAACATTTACAACACGAACATTATTAACAAGAAACGTCAACAAAAGCAGCAGCAGCAGCAGCAGCAGCAGCAGTACCAATGGCAAAAATAAAAAGAGGCAACAAATCATCAACCATGAAACTTCAATTTCAGGCTATCTTTGGGTTTTTTCTTTAATTTAGATACAATATTATTATTTACAGACTCATCTCTTTCCATATAGATTAATGGTGGTTTAGACTATATATCTGTACCAAGCAAATCCTGCCTCCCTCTCCTTCACACACTGAGACGGGTTTGGATTGGCTATGTACAAGTAAAAAAATAGAGTTGGAATTGCGAAAGGTCTCTAAAATCCCAAAGGTGGTCAAATGCAATTATCATTTTTACGCTCTCCTCTGTAGCCTCTGGCGATGCTGACTAAGCTTTAAACTGAAAGGAATATAGCTGGTTCGCACCTTGTCAACAGTGAAAGTCTGCGTATTTGTTTTAAAATTATCACATAAAAAAATGAATGTTTAAATTTTTATAATATTATCTTAGAATCTTTGAAGAGCTAATTTATTAATTTACGAGGTATATTGTTATAAGCCTTCGTTTCTTTAAAATGAGGGGGATTTTTTTTTTTAAAGAAGAAATAATGAGTACAGCAAAATAAAATAGAGTTAGGCTTTTTTCGAGCATGATTGGTAAAAGTATACAATGTTAACCTTTTGCATCATCAAAATCAAGATCCGTAAGTTGAAAGGCCATAAATCTAGATCCATTATGTGAAAGTAAGATGTAGATTATGCAATATTTATAATGAATATCCATTATCCCATTTCACTTCCATTTTTTTTAAATGTAAGACTTCGATAAGGAGCTTTGTACCACCATTTTTCTCAGTAACACTAAACTCTACACACTCTAGAAAAGTGGAAAAGTGTGTATGAAAGGAAGTTATGATGCATCTGTTTTGAAACTTCTTCCGTTTTAATACATTATTCTTATCTGTTACTTTTTACATCTCGTAAATATTTCAAAGTAAACTAATACCGTGTTCATATCCATTAAAGATTTTCATCTTCACAATAAAAGCCTGCTTACTTGCTAGGAGAGGAGTTGAATATCTCCATTAATCTACTTCGTTATTTTGATCCGCTCTATCTGCAGCCATTTTTTTTCGTACTTAAAAGTTGATTCTAAATAGATGATTCCAAAAGAAATGATTTATTTGCTGGATTCCGGCTTCATCCAGAATTGAAAAATGGATTGTTTCTCTTTTGTTTTGTTTCATAAAGTGCAGTTATATAAAAACGCTGGGGGGGGGGGGGGGGGGGGGGGGGGAGAGAGAGAGAGAGAGAGAGAGAGAGAGAGAGAGAGAGAGAGAGAGAGAGAGAGAGAGAGAGAGTTATGAAGCGGTTTATGAACTTTATTGTTGATGATTGAATTCATCTGGATTGAGATTAATTTATCTGCTTATGATTCTGTGGAATATTCCACGGGTTGCGCAATTGTGTGAACTTGTTGCGGGTGTCAAATTGTGGGTTCTTATTTTCTCTGAGATTAGAATCACATCCATGGAATTGCTGAAAATTTTACCCGACAGAGACAGACAGACTGAGATAGGGAGGAAGGGGGACAAAAGTGAACCAGCCTTTTGATGTTTTTGTATAGCTTTTTTTCTTTGCCTGGATAGGTTAATCAAAGCGTTTCAATGTACTCAAATTAAGGGATGCGAACTCTTCACAGAATCTTTAATGTTGAATTTTTTGCCATTAGATTAAGATAAGCATGAGGATGTATCAACTTTAGCATGTAGCAAAGTATAATGATGTTAAAATGAAGTGGGATTTTTTTTCTTATTTAATTTTTGACGAGTTCAAGCTTGGAGCCTAACAGGCACAGCACTCTAGAGAGCTGGGATACAAAAATAACTTTATAGATGGAGAACAAGATGCTGTGGCAACAAAAAAAATATGAAAATAATGGTTTTAGTTAGATGGTTGCGGTAACTGTAAGCGATGGGCAAAATAATGCAAAAAAATACTTAATTGTTTCAGTTAACAAAAGAAGAGGAGACAATAATAACGTTCTCTATAAAAGGAAAAACCGTGATGATATAAATTTAAAAACAAGTATCCAAATGTTCTAGTTAATTAAGTATGCAGAAACGGCGTGAACTTTTAGAGGACTAAAGGTATTTGACGAAAGGGTGTGTGCGGTGGGAGAGAAATCAGATGTTCCATGTAAATTTTGTAATGCCATGTTTAGCCACACAGGTTATCTCTAGGACAGTGAAAACAGCGAGCAATGTGCTCTAAGTTCTCCTTAGCTGCAGTAATTAATTTGA
>JAWDGP010006323.1:1700000-1705000 GCA_033675545.1 Elysia crispata | reverse complement strand
TTTGCCTCACTCACAATTTCACATTGTTTTCTAACTGTGGCTAGATTACCGAGATGGTCTCCTTCTCAAATGATCTATCTTCCACTATCTATTCATTTAGTCTCTTGATTTAAAAAGGGGACTTAACTCCCTTTTTTGATAGATTATTAGAAACAGTTTACGTTAAGAGTAAAGCTCATACATGAACTGCTTCTTTGTTTTTCTGTAGTCTTCTTGCGATCCCATTTTTCTTGTTTCTGTAGCCATTTTCGAAAAATTTAAAGGAGGTTTACAACAACAGCAACAAAAAAAACCCTCCGAATCACAAAGATATAACATATCTCCTTTGCAAAAGAGTTGAAATAAATGAATAACTTCATACCCTTTATCTAGGGACCGAGTACCTTACAATGTTTTCAGTGAAAACCACATTTTTCAGAGCATCTGAGAGAAAATATTTTGAAAGCACACTTGTGAAACAACAGAAATAGTTTGGTCTGTGTTAACATGTTTCAATTTAAGACGCTTGGGACGTCCATATATTTTAAACAGATAATGGAAAGAAAGGTTTGTTTGTTAAAAAAAATCGCTTATAGTAATAAAATAACAGCGTTCAAAGAATAGAATTCTTCAGTTAACTAATTTATTAGTGTTCTGCTAAGGCTGAGGTAAAAATAAAAAAAAGGATAACGAGGTATCCAAGCAGGTAGGTGAACAGATAGACAGACGCGTACTCGGATAGAGAAAACAGACAGAGAGAGAGAGAGATAGAGAGACAGAGATAAAGAGAGAGAGAGAGAGAGAGAGAGAGAGAGAGAGAGAGAGGGGGGGAGAGAGACAGAGATAAAGAGAGAGAGGGAGAGACAGACAGACAGACAGACAGAGATAAATAGATAAATAGAGAGAGAGAGAGAGAGAGAGAGAGAGAGAGAGAGAGAGAGAGAGAGCGGAAGAGGAGCGCAGTGAACGGACAGACAGACAGACAGGCAGAAATTCCTTACGTGTACTAGTGAATGATAAAAGAGAAGATGTAATAAGAGATATTTCTTAACTGTGTTCTCTCAGAGGATGTAAAAAAATTCTGTGAATTATGATCTCTAAACGAAACGCACTCAAGCCAGATTTCCCTTTTAACAAAGGGCCAAATTTCTTTCTCGTTCCGAATTAATCCTAATGTTACGCAAATCTTGGAGAAAGTATCATCGTGAATTTGCCCAGCACCCAGCCCCAATCTTCACACACTCACACACACACACACACATACACACTAAAACTACATAGTTACCGGTACTTCACTTATCTTGGACATATTTTGGATTTGGTCACAGAAAGATTGGGAACCTTAGCTCAGTCGGTAGGGCGTTGGCTGACAAAACAAAGGCCTCATGTTCGAATTCTCTGATAGTGGGGATGGGTTTTAACTAACCAGCACAATCCTAGACTTGACGACATTATAAAAATTTATAGTTTCTGCAATAACATATCTGAAACATTCCTGAAAATTAGCAGTTGCATGAAACTCTTATTTTATGCACCAAGTGCAGGCCTGATTTCTTATCAAGCTGCTAGTAAAGTTTGCAAGTTTAAATTCGGAAACAACATTTTAGCAAACGAGTTTAAAGAAAAAGTGAGACGATCCATGAGAGTCTCTCTTTCAATAAACGCTATGAAATGAGAGCAAAGCGTAAAAGCCGAGGGGAACTATAAAGTCTAGCGCGCCCCCATTGTCTCCTGACTCTTGTCCATTTTGCAATGTCTGAAACTTACAACAGCATCTGACTGGTGCAGAAAATAAATGAGATTGTGCGATCGTTATTACCATTCACTGAATTTAAAGAGTATCAAAGGTAATCATGATGTTTGTTCAAAATTAAGTCACAGCTTTTAATCTGTGGGTGCTAAATACAGAAAACCATAGATTTCAACAGTAGTTCTGATGTAGATCAAGATAGGTTGATACCAATGTAGATCTATGTCTAAATCAAGGAGAACCGCACGGTAATCTAGAACTTATTTAGATAAATTTTATAAAGATTATGGGTCTGATTGAAAATTAGATAATTTACATTTTTTTAGAAGCCTAAATATTTTTGTTGTTGTTGTTTCGTGATTGTTTATGGGTTTTTGTATTTTATTTTTTTTTGTTTTTTGTTTTTTTGCTTTTTTTTTTTTGGGGGGGGGGGGTTGGGGGAGGATTTTTTTTATTGTTGTTGTTGATGATGTTTTTTGTTTTGTTTGTTTTTGTTGGGTTGGTTTTTGTTGTTTTTTTTTTTTTTTTTTTTTGCTTGTTTCTTTGTTTTTTTCGGGGGTGTTATTTTTGTAGTTGTTCTTTTTTTAGTCTAGACCTATTTGCTACAGATTATAGATACAGACATTTGCTACCGATCATAGATACAGATATAGGCTTAGATCTTTGCCCACACCTAGATTTAAATCTTAACTTCATATTTTAATAGTACAAGAATAGGCTTGTGATTCGACTCT
The DNA here is from genome assembly GCA_033675545.1 of Elysia crispata. Classification (NCBI taxonomy): domain Eukaryota; kingdom Metazoa; phylum Mollusca; class Gastropoda; family Plakobranchidae; genus Elysia; species Elysia crispata. The sequence continues at coordinate 1,702,537 of JAWDGP010006323.1, read as the reverse complement.
ATCACAGATTGATCCAGTCAACCTGCTTAAAGTCAGTCAAACGTTCTTTCACATGAGCCACCAAGCGCACCCTGCTATGTATTATTTTTATGGGGAAGGGCTCAATTTAGCAAAAATTGTTCTAAAAAAGAAAAGACGAAATAGCCTGAAGAAGAGGAAGAACAAGGAGAAGAACAAGAATAAGAAGAATAACAACAATAAGAACAAGAACAGGAACAAGAAGAAGAAAAAAGTACAGCAAGAAGAAGAGCACAAACAAGAAGAGGAAGAAGAAAAAGAAGAAGAACAAGAATAAAAAGAAGAAGAACAAGAACAAGAACAAGAAGAACAAGAACAGAACAACAACAACAACAACAACAACAACAACAACAACAAAGAACAAGAACAAGAACAAGAACTAGAAGAATAAGAAGAACAAAAACAAGAACAAAAAACAAGAGCAAGAACAGGATCAAAAACAAGAAGTCTGGATCCATGGAGCTTCAGATTGCATAGTAGGTATATCGGTGTTCGTATAACACAGAGATGACTCATTTAAACCAAGATTGGGCTAATGAGGCTGACCTACATCATGGCACTGTCACGTGACCCTTGATGAGTGTTATTTCATCTTAAATAATAAATGACCCAGCCATGTACCTGGCTTCGCAGGAATCAAATATTTTCTGACTCCGTTTACAACAATATCCAAACAATATAATGACCATTGGCCAGCGGAACTGGATAAAAAGTTTTCTGTGCATCGAGCTGTAGTTCTTACGCCTCTGAAATTAAAAGATTTATTTTATTTACTGTAATATAAACTTCTCACTACAACCGCAATGTTTGTTAGCGCTGACTAAAGAAAGGGTCACAAGAAAATGTGTCTTGACACTACTACAGTATTCTCAAAATATTGCTTATATAACCAGCTCATAAAGTTTAAATGGCTATTTCAACATGGTTAAGAAATTTACAACCACTTCATGGTGAATCTGACTAAGCAATAATTATTAGTAAACTAAATTGCTTTATATGAGATGAAGAAGGTTGTATGTTTCTTATTTGTTGCCTTTTTGAACAAACTTTGTAATCTCATAAGAGGATGATGTGGACTTTTCGCTAACTGGTAGGAATCCCGTGAAGATTTTAGTGGACGGTACCCTGTTAATACCTATTTAGCAACTGTTATTTTAAGGCGCTTTTATGAGAATACATTTACTTCAGTAAGATAGTAAGAGTCCATAAGGGACATAATAATATTTTTCTTATTATGTAAAGGAAAATGTGGTCGCTTCCCTTCTATTCACTTCATAGTTTTCCGTAAGCTCGAGGGTTTTTGTTTCATGTATCCTTTTAATAGGCCTACCTATTTTAGTTCCCAATTGAATATGGAATAATTCAGATATATCATATTGCAAAAATTATATTATAAGTAAAAATATCTTAATCACACGACTGATTTTTTTTCTTTAAATCTTTTATCTTAACTTTGTTGAAGTTTTCAAATCCCATTCCCTCCAAACTAAACTAAGAAGAACAAAAAGGCGACAGAAAAAATAATAATGATAATAATAACAACAACAACAACAACAACAACAACAACAACAACAACAACAACAACAATAATAACAAGAACAAAAATTAAAAAAAATAACGATAATAATAATATATATATATATATATATATATATATATATATATATAATATAATATAATAATAATAATAATAATAATAATAATAATAATAATAATAATAATAATAATAATAATAATAATAACAATAATAATGATAATAATAGTAATAATAATAATAATAGTAACAATAACAATAACAATAGTAATAATAATAATAATAATAATAATAATAATAATAATAATAATAATAATAATAATAATAATAATAATAATAATAATAATAATAATAATAATAATAATAATAATAATAATAATAATAATAATAATAATAATAATAATAATAATAATAATAATAATAATAATAATAATAATAATAATAATAATAATAATAATAATAATAATAATAATAATAATAATAATAATAATACTTTTTACGATACCACTTTTTAACTTCCGTATTGAAAATTTTGAAGGCACTATTGATTAAATGACCGAAAAGAAGAAAAAGATCTATCGGTTTAGGGTAAGACTACAATTGTTGGCCGACTCTTAGGCTGCAGAGTATTGTGTTCGTCTCAGAAGACAGATCAGTTCTGTCTAGCTTCTCTGATTACTTATTCAAAGGACAATCAAGAAATTAAAAGTCTTCGCAAACAACAAAATTATATGATGCGTTCAAAGGAATGTTTGCCCTAAATTACTCATAACATGATCAGATAAACACGTTAGTAATGTCATGTTGTATCCTAGACCCAATTTGAAGCTGAGAATAATGTCCCATCCCCATGACAGACTAGAGAAGTAGGCCTATTTACACCTGTTACGTTAGGCAGAGAGCGCTATAAACAGGGCTAACTTGTTTCCGGCGAAATGCGGCCTTGATGCGTAACTGTTCGGTATCTTTACCTTAACGACAGTAG